>JAGHMJ010002913.1:65000-315000 GCA_018749465.1 Paracanthobrama guichenoti
GTGGTACATAAGTGTAAAATTTGTTTAAAGTCTTGTTTTGCATATTGCTTACACAATAGTGACTTTGAGAACAGCTGAAACTAATTCATTTCATTGGCCAGGCTGTAATATGAGATTGGTTAAAGGGAAACCTGTTGGGTGGGATTTTAAACCTTGAATGAGGCGAATGTGTGTAAAACCGAGACAGTGTCAATGCAAGAAAACAATTAAAATATGCATTAAAATTATATATTATAACACTGAAACGTGTACTTTTATAAAAATAAGTGACTCATACATTTCAGTTGAAAATGTCAGTTGACAAATTGATAATTTGTTTTTTTGTTTGATTTAGGCGTGTGTTTATATATATAATATATATGTGTGTGTGTATATATATATATATATATATATATGACAGTATACACACTACTGTTCATTCAGCAACATTTGGGGTCGGTAAGTTTTTTTTATATATATATATATATATATATATATATATATAATATATTTAATACATACAAAGGATGCATTTATTTTATCAAAAATAAAGTAAAAACGTAATATTGTGAAATTTTCGAACAATAACTGATTTCTCTTTTAATATATTTTAAAATGTAATTTATTCCTATAAAGGCAAAGTTGGATTTTCAGCAACCATTAACAGTCACGTGATCCTTCAAATGTCTTCAATGATTTCAAAAATCAATATTGAAATCTGTTGCTGCTTAATATTTTTGTGGAACGTGCACACACAAATATATTTTGAGCCATTAATATGGGGTCATAAAACTGAATGTTTAATAATTATAAAGAGGTACTGTAAAAAAAATTGTACATTTAAACTAATTTTAGTTGAAATATAATTTCAACTACCCGAATACTGTAATGCAGTATTATGTATATGGTATAATATAAATATTAAAGTTTTGCTTTTATTTAGATCACTTTAACTAAAAAGTCAAATTTGACCTGGGCTTTTAAAGTAAATAGAGTACAAAAGAGAAAATTGCTCAAAGTAATAATATGATTCATTTTAATTCTGAGTCTTACAGTCTTTTACAGAGAAATAACTAAATCAGCCTCCAGTTCATGACGTGTTGCTGATCTCTGCATTATGTATAGTATTAATAAATGGCCCTTTTTTTATGGTTGCTTCAACACAAATTCTAGACATGGGGGTTAAGAGCTGTTGTTTACACTGACTACAAAAATGACTTCACTGTGTGTTTCCCCAACATCCCACATGAGTCAATTAGCAAGAGTACACACTGAGTAATGGACTATCAGGCTTTCACTGCAGGCTGCTTCGCTTTGTTTAACTCTGGATTCTTTTGAGGCACATTGCTATCATCAACCTGTTTTGATAATATAACAGCTTTTATTGCTTATATGGTCATTTGTTTTGTAATATGTACAAGTTCCAAATGGATGTTTCAACCACTCTGACCTGGGGCCTGTACCATGATGATAGTTTAACTCGGGTGACCATATTTTGATTACCGAAAACCAGGACACTCGGCCCGGCAATGAGATACTTGTAGATTGCCCTAGTGCTGGTCAATTTAATGGCCCAATGAAACATAATGAAAACCAGAACATTTTCATCACTTTATAAAAAAAACAGCCAGGACAGGACTTGAAAACAGGACATGTCCTGGGAAAACAGGACGTTTGGTCACCCTAGTTTAACAAACTCAGGGTTACAGGATTTGAGTTTTGAGTTGACAAAACCAAACCAAACCAATCAATTCAGGCTTTGTTTGTCCCATGATGCTGATCATCAGAGGCCTGTTGCATGAAGCTAGCTGAACAAACTCTGAGTTTCAGAGTAGGTTTAGAGTTGACAAATCCAGATAAATCCAACCTGGTTTTGATCAACGGTCTCTCAAAGCTTGGTATAAGGTTGCGACAACTCTGAAAGCGCTTCTGTCAACTCCAGAGGTTGCGATTAAGAGAGACTCTGAATAAACGCTGCTGCTGCAAGCTGAAAGAATATCTGAACATTTATTATTTGTCATTACACAGTGTGAGTGCGATGTGACAACAGCCAATCACAGTGTCCGTTTGATTCACTTCTGGCAAGAGAGACGACGCAATTCACTTGTCTTCTGAAGATTGAGAGATCGTTTCGAAAATGATCATGAAATTAAATGCGTTTACAAGGCAAGAATAAACGCTGCTGCTGCAACGGTCACACACAACCCCGAAGCATTCTTTAATTTCCACAGACAGCGGCTGGGTGAATTTGCTTGCAGACCAATCTTCCGATAGGTCAGCTTGAAAGGCAGCTGAAAGAATATCTGACTATATCCAGGCACAGATTTGCCAGTTGTTCCACAAGCAATGCATGATCTGAATCAAAGAAATATGCCTATTAATTATAGGTTCACACAGAGCCCAAATGAATACACGTTGTTTAAAATAATTATGAATGCATGTATTATAGTTATATTTGGCTACTTGTCAATTAACATAATAATTATATGAATATATTATATTAATTAAAAGTAATTATAATTCATATAATATAAATATAATAAATAATTAGCACCAAAGGATGAGCAATTTTGTCTCTAAAGTTTTTCACTATAAACTGCTTTAGTTTATAACAGGAGATACACTTTAATGGTACCTAAAAAGCAGGATGGGCACAAACTAAGCTTAAACATATCTGGCAAGCCAGTTAAATCGGCTTCATGGTATAGGCCCCTGATGTTTTGTTTTTGTTTTGGTTGAATTGGAAAAGCTAGATATAATTTTTATATGACTGTATGTTTCATGTAATCGTCTTAGCTGCGGTTTTAAGATAAGAAACAGCAGACAAAGTGTATTGTCTCAGGATACATAGAGCTGTATTGTTTCTCAGATGCTTAACCTTTTCTCTTTATGCTAGATTTTATCTCAGAAGCAGCCACCTGAGTCCATCCGCTGTTCAAATGCCGGACAGACTAGACACAAGGTATATCAGGCATTTATCTCCCGTCATTGCCCTCAGCCCTTCAGTGACTTGAAAATCTGGTTGTTTCATGGTGTCAAAGCACCATTGTCAGCACTTGTTTTAGGTTACGTAATTGTTAAGATGCAGCTTCCTAACCAACTGAGAGATTGATATTATTAAAAACACATCATGAGAAACATATGTATTGTAGATACACAGTTTACGTTCTATATTTTGAGGCTATGCATGCAAATAGTTCTGACCATCTCCTGTTTCTGTTTTAACGTGATTAAGAATGTTCTCTATGTGTTGTGAAGGCTTGTGTGAATAATGTGCCATGTGCCGGCCGAGCACTGAGGAATGCTTTCTTATCCAATAGCCAGGATAACTGGAAAGCACATATTAAACTGGCAAGAATCATCAGGTACGTTTCATTGCAATGTTGTGTTTTTGACTGTGTGTGTGTATATATATATATTATATGAATCTTCAGTTCATACTAACCTCAATGTAAGGAATAGGAGTAGGCTGAGTAATATAGTTAAAATGTGTAGTAAGGTAGTGGCGACCGAACTTAAAGGAACACACCAACTTTTTGGGACTTTAGCTTATTCACCATATCCCCCAGAGTTAGATAAGTCCATACATACCATTCTCATCTCCGTGCATGCCATAACTCTGTTTGACACACCCACCGCTGGCCTAGCTTAGCATAAAGACTGGAGGTAAACGGCTCCAGCTAGCCTACTGCTCAATAAGTGACAAAATAACACCAATATTTTCCTATTTACATGCATACCCTACGAGACTCCCAAAGCCACTGCTATGTGTGTAGTTACATTTTTGTACTAAGACCGACGAAAATTCAAAGTTGCAATTTTATATGGGGGGCATGATCATTCGAATATACTACTGGATTTCTACTAATACAAAGCTTAATGCTAATGGCTGAAGTATTCATTTAACTATCCTTCTACACGTTTGTCTTTTTTAAACAATCAGCTAAAAATCACCCAATGTTATTTTATTTAATGAAAGCATAAACAGTTTCATAATGGTTTTGTTTTGGTTAGTAAAATCAACCTGTAACATTTTCTTCTCTCTCCACTTTTTCCTGTTCCCATCTGGCATATTCTCAGGAGGACATGTACAGGACTGGAGCTGGTGGAATGGCTGATGGATCATTATGAATTTATCCAGAACAGGGCATTAGCTTCCAAAATCTGGAACATTCTCCTGGACTTGGGCATTCTGCTTTCAGGTACACAGACAAGATAAAAGAGTTCCTGTGAATGCTCAGACTGCTCATTCAGTGTAAAGATGAGTCACAAGCAGATGCTGTAGAGTTTGGATGATTTATTGGTTATGTTATAAGAAATTATATGCATTTGAATCTGCAAGAGCCTGGCTCCCTATAAGGAGCCTGACTAGAAAATAACATTTACATAAGCTTTGTCTAAAACATCTAACATAAAGTGGTCAACCCTGTTGTGCCCCTGTTGTGTCCAGTGGAGCAGAATAATGTATTTGAGGACTCCGGGTCTTTGTACCAGTTCACCTTTGAGGAATGCGAGGCCCAGAGCTGTGATTTCAGAAATCAGGTCAACTGGCCGAGTGCAGTACATCTGCTGCTACAGCTGGTCCCATACGTGCAGCCTCGCAGTGGAACCCACAGGCGGTGAGCATACGGTTACACATAAAGCTTAATGATAGTGTTTTTTCTTAGGTCAAAGGTCATTAAATATCTTGTCCCTCAGGATTGTAAAACTTAATAGCTTTTAATTTACTATCCAGTGCTAACAGAACGTGCCTGGACCCGTAAACAACCCTTACTGATTACCTAAGCAGAGCTAAACATATATAAAAGAGGCTTTTAATTGCTATGAAAGTTGTGACCATTTACCCCTTGGGTTGTTTTTCTTGGCTTGGGATCCAAAAGATTATTGTGATGGAAGCTAATGTTTTGGACCTCAACTGGGGGTCTAGATTGGGAACGATTCAGAATTTAAGAATTGGCTGCCTTTCAATTTGTGAGTGTTTGAAGTGAATTGGAATTTGAATTGGAGTGACAGGAAGTGAAATTTACTAAATTGCAATTAATTAAAAGAAAATGAACAAGTAGAACTAATACTGGGAAATGAAGAGTTCTTCCATCCTGTTCCATAAATCTATATATCTGTCTGTCTGCCTATAAACTTTCAAACTTCTGACTTTTTATTTGGTTGTTTTACACTTTCTAACAAGGCGGTCAAGTTAATAGAGTGCAACAGTGCCTGCCCACTTTTTCAGTGGTGTTGGTTCTGGAAGTATTTTTTCCATTCATTTCTCCCATAGGGAGAATCAAATAAATCAACCTATCAGGAGAAAGTTATGGGGTTTTTAATCAAAATATGACTTTCTGTTACAAAACAGGGTATTGATTTCATACATGTCCTCAATAGAGGACACTGGGACTTAAATCATGTTTATCAGGCATTTTGGGAGACACAACAAGTGAACAGGGAAATAAATTACATATAAAATATTAGATATTATTATGAAAAAGTTGCCAACTATTCCTCCCATTATTACACTTCATTTTCATTACATGTTGCTCCAAAACACAGCAAATTAGATCCAGTGTATAGATACATTGCATTAGATTGGAAAACTCATGTATGGCCATTTTACCCACATATTGCATAAAGTAAAATAGTATATCAATTCATTCCATTATATCTTTCTTAACATAGTTGAGAATCATCTTTAAACAAAGTTTGGTTAAAAAAAATCCTGAAACCTGAAAATTGATTGGTGATTGGAAAAGGAAAATCCCATTGTTTTTGCCTAAATGTAATTTTTATTTTTTTAAACAACTAAGTCCTGGTGTCCACATACAAGGACATAGCATAACATATGAATAAAATATAATTTTTCAAAAAGTAGTATAACCAAAATATAGTCCCAAAAAGTCCCCATGAAATCAAAATGTAAGTTGTTTTTTTTTTTTTTTTGCTTTTTTACGAATGTGTTAAACTTAAGGTTATCTGTAAGCTAATGTGCTAAAAAAACAAAAACAAATTGCATTTAGAAGAGATAAGGATTCAAAACGTGCAGTCTCTCACTTCCACCAATATGGATCAACAATTTTGATGACATCACTCTGCACTTCAGCTTCTCAACAGATTTCCTGTCTAATCAAATGCTCTTTAGAGTCTAAAGCATCCCGCCCTACATTATACATAGATGCTGAAGCGGCGGCTAAAATCTGTCACAAGCCATGAACCAAACCAACCAGCTACAAGGTGAATCATAACATTACAAACTTTGATTTAAGCTAGATTTATATTAGGATAGGCATAAAACATGGTACTCGCGGCAAATAAAGAAAACAAGATTTAAACATTAAGACTACCTGTGTTGAGCTATATAACAATGATTCGTTTTCTGTCAATGAATGTATCCAACAGTTGCTCACCTGTCTAATAAAGCACATAATATATTAAAGCGTCTTTGGGGTTTTCATGGTTTCTACAAAATAAAACCGTAAATCGAGGGTAACGTGGGTATGATGTCATTGATAGGCAACGCATGGACACGGCCCGTGTCCTGGTTAAAATTGCTTATTTCTCTGGATTTAAAAATTCTTGGAAACATTTGGGATAGTGTAAGTGCACAAGTCAACAAAATATATAACATTGTTCTAGTGGTTTTTGGATATTTTAATCCAAAAATCTTATATATTGTGCATTTTAACCACAGTATTTTTTTAAATAAGTTGAAATATTGTGGGCTCATGGCTTTAACATAAGCATATACCATTGATTAATAACTTCGTAGCTCACAGTAGGGCTGACTAAAAATGTTATCATTTAAAAATCATAAAATAAATGGAGTTTTAACCCGACTGTTGAACTCTATGAGCAAAGTTTGTCTTAACAGACAGACCAATTTCTTGTTAAAATTGACAGTTATTGGGTTTATATGATTTTCTTTGAATTAATTTCTTCTTCCTAAAATTCAAATGATAATTTCAATTCTAGTTCCTGTTTGCTACCTCTATTCAAATTTAATACAAATCCATGAATAGAGTGAGTTAGCATGTGTGTATTTCCTGTTCCATCTTCCTGTAGTCGATGGTTTTTTTTTTTTTTTTTTTTTTTTTTTAATTTTGAGTCTAAAATAAAATCTGTGGTTAAAACAAACTCAAGATATTTTAACATTTTATTCTATGACATAAAATACATCAGTAATACCCCACTCAGGATTTGTTTTAAATTTCTTGAAAAAGGCTCTTGCTAACAAGTGGCTAAATGGGACCAAAAAGGTTGTCAGGATATTAAACGTCATCATGCTGAATTGGAAAACTCATCTACTCACTAGTTTTCGACTTTTACAACCTTGTTATAAACTATTCCTCAAGCTCTTCTTGCAGACTGTTCTAACTCAACCTTTCCAACTTTCCAACCCTTTCCTTTCCAAAGAGTTGGGTCATGTGACCACGGTGTATTTCATTTATACTGTAGCCTTTTTACTTTTGCCGATTACATGTCGCTTGATAAAATTTGTGAAAATGATCTTGATAGACAAAATATGTACAGTAAGAATCATAAACTGAAAAATGAAAAAATCCTATTGGGTTTTTGTTGAGGGGATCAGTGTGATGCTAACTTCTGGGTTGGCCTACAAAAATACGTCATCCCTGCAGCATGACAGAATTTTCATTTTTGGATGAATTGTCCCCATAAAAATTACAATAGGCAAATGGGGTTTGACATAATCTGCAAACCATGTTTTAAAAAAATCAATGACCTGTAATCTGGACAGGGCTTGTAGATGATTTAAGGCCCGATGTGGCAGGGAAATTTAATTTACAGTCATCATTCAGGGTCTTTCCATGAGCATACTAATGTAGTAACTTCAGCTGCGGTTCCAGCCTTCACCAGCAGATGTCTGTGTGACAGTACGCCACTGAGTGCAGGGCAGACAAATGATTTTGCTCCAGGCTCAGTCTGTCTCACTTTCAGATATTCAGACATGCCCAACCTGTTTGGAGTGCTGCCTCACTTCTTTTGACCTTCCACGGTCTGTCAAAGCACATCTCATCAGTTCACAGACATGTCCGTATAAGATGCAAGTTATCCATCTGTTCTCTCACTGCCTTTGCAGTTTTTGTTTGTGTTTGTGTGCATTTTGAAACATTATTTAATGGATATGCTTTTTTGTTTTGTTTGAAAATATTGGCAGAGCAAGTTGAGATCAGAAATAATGGCCTGACCAGAAAAAAAGTCCTTACTGTTTAGCCTGGCTTGCTGGCTTGACCTCTTATGAGCCACACAGAATTTGTGTAGGGCCTGACTTAATCAGATCAATGACATTCAGCACTTTGGTACACCGTACGTAAGCAGGGGGTCAATGGACGCAAATGGAAGTTGAGCTATAGGTCATTACTCTGCATCATTTCCTGTCTGCTGGGAAAGTCGGTCAGGCCCTGTCCTTGTGGTTTGTCTAAGCAGGATGTTTCAGACCAGGCGAGATCAGACCTGTTTTTAGGTCTCTCTGTTTGCACCTCCATATGGCCTGATTAAGCTTTCGAGATGCAAGCTTTACCAAATGAATGAGGTTTTGCTAGTATTATAACCAGTACAGTCTTCAAGTTATTTTGTTTATTTTTTTTTATCGATCAGTGTGACATGTTTTTTTAAAGTTTTTTTTAAAAAGTTTTTTTAGCCTTAGTGTGGTGTATTTGTTTCATGTGGTTTTGAAAAAAATTATACCATGAAGTAAAACGTAATGGCATACTTTCCTTACACGTTGAGTATACACATCTTAAGAATTAAAGTTTTTTAAATTATAAAAATATAATTTCAAAAGTTCAAATGTTTGGGGAGGCTGCATTTAGTTAGGTAACACTTTATTTTGATGCTCCCTTTTAGACATTCTGTTGACTGTAAGCAAAGCCATTCGCCAAAGTCATTGCGTCACTGCAGCTGCCTTTAGAAGCTCCGGTTGCTATAGACAGAGTAAGTGTTCTGAAACACGCACATGGGCATTGGCAAGTCCAGCCTGAAAATTTTTTTTCTTTTTGGGTCATGATATGAGATTTCAGAATCCAAATTTATGAGACAGTTGTCGTCATATTTCATTGGTGATTTCAAATATGTTGTTTAATCATAAGCTCAGTGAAGGTGAACAGCTTTGGTGAATTGTAATTGCATAACTGAAATAGCTGCCTGACAGGAGTTTCAAAGATGGCCGCCGAGTTAAATGACTTGCCTTAAGGGAAGTAAATTTGCACCTACATGCCAACTAACTCTCATTAGAATATTAGTAGACTGTCTGCTCAAAGTGCCCCTATTATGCTATTTTCAAGCCTCCTGATTTTGTTTTGGAGGTCTCCTACAACAGGTTTACATGCATCAAAGGTCAATAAACACTTTTATTTTTTCATAATATACATCACCACATTTTTCAATGATTCTCAAACGACTCGACAGATGAATCAGTCTCTCTAAATCCCTCCTTTCTGCGAGCTACTCTGCTCTGATTGGCCAGATGACCCAGTCTGTTGGGATTGGTCTACAGCACGTTTTGGAAGCTTAACTGTACCATAATTGTACTTCAGCTCCGTCTGGAGAATTCCTAAAGCTCAGCGATTGTACACACTGTAACGATGGTTACAGACAGTAATGATGACGTCGATTTTACCATATCAATCCGAGTGCGAGTACTATGTTGAAACATTAGAAGAACTAGTTATTCAAACCGAGCCTCCATCGCAAGGACGACTTGAGCAGGACGTTTGTCAGTGATGCGTTACTCATTTTGAGGTACATTATGAGATGTTGCAACTGTAATTCCTCACCATCAGCATTAACAAGTGTATGTCCATCAGCTAACCAATGTGTATATTTCTAATTTATTGCGGTGCACATGCGGGAACTGTATCAGTAACAGCACGTAGCCGAGCACTAACGTGAATGACTGATGTAACATTAAAGTCTGTAAAACTAATCTTGAAGAACGACAGACAATCAGACAGACAGCATTAATAAACACAGTTTTAATAGTGGCCCAAAGCTGATTAGTAAAACTATTTCAGTAAGACAATAATAATGTGAGTTAGCCGGAAACTTACACAATATAAAACACAAAACTACACCTGGTAGAAAATATATATACATCAATAATTACTCATACTTGCAGGTTATGATTCTGAGGAGCAAGCTGGTCCAAATAAACTGACCCATTTTGCAACAGCAATCTTTTGCGAATCCCGCATTGAACTCTGAGATTTGAAAAGCAGTCATTATTTAAAATGACGTTTGAGGGCAGGTCCAGTTGTTTGCGGGCGGACAACGTTCAACATAGGCGGGCATTATGCAAAAGTCTTTTCTAGTGACGTAGAACTGTAACGCAGTGGAATTTGAAATACAAACGACTCATATAGGCGATTCAGAGTCGATTCTTTCTTTTGGGAGACAATAACTTTGTAAACGTTCTGCAAAGCTGTAAAGTCGAAATTGCACGATAAATAGTCACAAACAGGTATATTACACAGTGCATGAAAGGGAATATTCAAAAAACCATAACGGGGCACTTTAATATCTGCCAACACTTTATTTTGATGCTCCACAACTGACTATGCGTAACTTTGCAAGTATATGTCAACTTAGTCTATTAACTCTATCTCCTTAAACTCTAAACCTATCCCTAACAGTCTACTTATACTCTAAGTAACGCTGCACCTGTTATGTCAACTAACTGTCATTACTGTATATAGTCAACAGATTGTCTAAAGGGGGCCATAAAAATAAAGTGTAGCATTTATTGAATCAAAAATAGTCAAAACAGAAATATAATGCTTTTGTTTACCATTACTTCAGTCTTCAGCGTCATATGATCCTTCAAAAATGTTGTTTCATTCAAAACAGTTTTGTTTTCAGTTTTTCTGTTTAATTTAATTGTGCAAACATTGATAAATGGAAAGATTTTTTTTCAGGATTCTTTGAAGAAAAGAACATTGGAAATTGAACTTTTAGGAACAATGTAAAAGTCTGTAGTCAACTTTGATCAATTTAATGCATCCTTGCTGAATAAAAGTATTAATTTCTTTAAAAAATAAAAACAAAAATCTTACACAACCATTAATTTAAAAAAATTATTAAATCAAGTCGCACTACATTTTTTACATTTACATTTTACATTCTGAACTAACCATGCTGTCATAAAAGGTCAAATTATTGGATAATTTAATCCTTAAAGGGATAGTTCACCCAAAAATGAAAATTAGCCCATGATTTACTCACCCTCAGGTCATCCTAGGTGTATATAACGTTCTTCTTCTTTAGACAACATAATCAGAGTTATATATATATATAAAAAATTCTGGCTCTTCCAAGCTTTATAATGGCAGTGAATGGCTGTTTCTGTTTTGAACTCCATAAAAGTGCATCCATCCATCATAAAAGTGCTCAACACGGCTATGGGAAGGTAATAAAGGCCTTCTGATGCGAAGCCATGTGTTTGTGTAAGAAAAGTATCCACATACGCACGTTCACGAGAGACTGGCATTCCAGCGTATGATGCAGGACGCTCCGGTGAGAATATGCTAGTTCTCGTGAGAACCAACTTTTGTTTTGCTCTATCCTTTGCGCTTCCGCGTTCGTCACCGGAACTTATGCTACACCTGCGTCCTACATCATACGCTGGAACGCCAGTCTCTCTTAAAGTGCCCCTATTATGGATTTTTGAAAATGCCTTATAGGATAACCTTTCATGTAGTGCGTGAATGAAAGTGAATGAAAACATTCTGCAAAGTTTTACATCTGAAAGTGCACCATATATAAAGTTATTGTCTCCAAGTAAGAATTGACTCTGAGTTGATTAAACAAATCGTTTTTCAAATGAATTGCAAGCCGTTTCGTGGTGACATCAAGATGAAACATTAGCATATTGCCTGTCCACTTATCAACACGGCTATGGGAAGGTAATAAAGGCCTTCTGATGCGAAGCCATGTGTTTGTGTAAGAAAAGTATCCACAAACGCACGTTCACGAGAGACTGGCATTCCAGCGTATGATGCAGGACGCTCCGGTGAGAATATGCTAGTTCTTGTGAGAACCAACTTTTGTTTTGCTCTATCCTTTGCGCTTCCGCGTTCGTCACCGGAACTTATGCTACACCTGCGTCCTACATCATACGCTGGAACGCCAGTCTCTCGTGAACGCACGTATAACAGTTAGCTGAAGTTTATTACAGTTTAAGTTTTAAATACGGCTATTTTTCTTACACAAACGCATCGCTCCGTCCTTTATTAACCTAGCGGAGCCATTTGGATTACTTTTATGATGGATAGATGCACTTTTATGGGCTTCAAAACAGAACTACCCATTCACTGCCATTATAAAGTTTGGAAGAGCCAGGACAATTTTTTTATATAACTCGATTGTGTTCGTCTGAAAGAAGAATGTCATATACACCTAGGATGACTTGAGTAAATCAGGGGGTAATTTTCATTTTTGGGTGAACGATCTCTTTAACCTTTATACACTTGCAGGGGTTTGCAGAATAAAAATATATAAAATATATAAAAATTGTTTTATTACAATATTTGTTTTGTAAGAAATAATAATAAAACATTGTACCATAATACATTGTACTTGATGAGAGATCCTTTTAATGAGGCTTTTTTCTTCATTATATTCTCAGAACAGTTGTATAATTTTTTCTGACTGCACATCACCAAAAAATCTCAATTTATTTTAATTAAGAAATTGTTTAAACAGCATTTTTAGTGTATTTAAAATAAAAAAAAACATGGTAAATTGACTGTGATTTTTATATTGTGTTTTATGTTGTTCTGCAGTTATAAAGATGCACAGAAATCATCTGATGCTTGTAATTCAGTTCTTCAAATGAGAGCATTGGAGCATCTCACCTCAACGGTAAGAAAACTGTATTTCATTTATTGCATCATTTTATGAGCTTTTTTCTAAATCTTGCATTTGGGAAATTAAGACCTTTTTAAGTTTCATACCTAAACAAGCATCCAGCAACTAGTGAACCTGTCTTTTTCTGTGTCTTTTAACCACAATATACGAAAGGTTTAGTACAGAGCATTTTCGCTTGCACAGAAACCCTGTCCCACCTGCTCTCTGTCCGTTTGAGAGCCAGCAGCTCTGGTGTAATGACTGAATCAGTACATTACTGTGGCCATGCGGCACGTGCTTAGCTTCCAGCTATCAAGGTAATGTTGCAGAACCTCTCCCCAAGGTGGCCTGTGCACCTGCAGTCACCTTGGCAACAGAAATATAAGGCCACTTCCTGAGATTCGGAGAGGGTCGGCATTTGCATTAGACACCCTGGGGAACTGATGACGCTCATCTTTGCATTGCTGTGTTCAGCTGAACAGTGAGATGCTCAGTTTGATGGCTTAAAGTACCCTTATTATGGATTTTTGAAAATGCCCTATAGGATAACCTTTCATGTAGTGCGTGAATGAAATTGAATGAAAACATTCTGCAAAGTTTTACATCTGAAAGTGCACCATATATAAAGTTATTGTCTCCAAGTAAGAGTCGACTCTGAGTTGATTAAACAAATCGTCCACTTATCATGCGCAGACACCAGGGAAAACTTGAACCACCTCAAACACTGCAGCAGACACTGGATAGCATCATGTTGAGAAGATGCCAGTCTATTAAAATGTAGATTCATGTAGATTCAATGTCTATTAAATGCATTTAAAGGCTTGTCAGTTTGAACGATTGAAGCGTTTTTACACTATTCAAGAAGAACAATTTGCAGATATTTTTGTCACCTATGATTTAATTTAATCCACAAATGCAAGTGTCCAATTATAAGAGGTCATGTTTCAATTTGGAGACCACCCACCTTAAATAGAAAAGCCGCTTTCACAGAAATCCCAGAAAATTGCTATAAAGTGCCTTCTGTGTGAACGCAAGCACATCCCGGGATTGATCCTGGGATCGATCCCAAGATGGGGACCTAGTAATATTGCCTTGATCAGTCCTGGAACGCGCCCTGTGTGAACAAAAGGCAGGACCAATACTGTAGGCTGAGACGTTTGCCAGCTTAGTGGAACGATACACGATGCGCTAGTTTATGATCAAATTTTTAAAAAAAAATGCACAAGCGTGGTTTCGTAAAGAAATTGCAGATCATAAGCTAATTTAAGATGCTGCAGAGACATTACATGTCATGTGTCTTTACGGGATGTGTGTGTGAACGCATACACAGATTCCAGAAAATCACTGGCAGTGTAAATAAATCAAAATCAAACGATCCCAGGACAAATCCTGGAACACATTATCATTGTTTTTTCTGGAATCTCTGTGTGAAAGGGGCTTTAACAGATTATTCTGTAGCACTGTCTATAATATTGACTGATATCCAACATGGTGTAATGTGCATCCCTAATGTTAATGTTTTAAATGTTATATATAATGGCTAAACTCATGTTTTTATCATTTAAGTCCATCCATCTGTACATCCATCCATCCATTCATATGTCTGTCTATCTGTCCATCCATCCACCATTCAATTCATCCCTTCTTACATCCCTCCATCGATCCACTAGTCCGTCCGTTTGTCCATCCATCCAAAGTGACACAGATGCATTTATTTAATTTATTAGTGGAAGTAGTTACTTTGTGCAGATCATTTGTTGTTGGACTGTGTGGGGTCAAAGTGGCATAGATCTCAGTCCAGTGCCATTTTATATTTGCTCTGAGTCTATACATTCAGAGCAGAGGCTGCCACATCAGATGGCCCCAAAGGACATGTCGATTTAATGGGCCACTAAGCACAGTTAAACCTCTCCACTCCACACCTGGTTTACTAATGCGCAGACCTCCCAAGTTCAGATAGCAGATGGACTTTCCCTCATACGTGAGTGATCTTGTCTTTCAGATGCTTGATGGATTGGATACATTTGTATTCATAATGTGCCATGTGCTGTGGGATTTGATGTAGAGTCCCTTGCCTCAGAACACATGGATTTCTGCAGCCAGATCAGGAATAGATCAGTTGAATTTTTTTGAGTCAAGTTTTTATGGATCCTCAAAGGAATAATACAGCTAAGCATTATAGATCTCTTCAGAGCACAGACCCAGAGAATAGCTTCCCAAGAAGCAGGTTGTAAACAATAAAATATGCCTGCATTTAAATGTTTGTTTTTTTTCAGCCCACTATGCCTGCATATTTGAAAGAACTAACTGAATCATGATCTTCTCCTTTAATAGGTGCAGAATGAACTGTCGGCAGCTCTGGCTCGCAAGGCACAGACTAAATCAAGTAAGGTTTCTGTTAGGGCTGCACAATTAATTGAATTTCTTTAAAAAAAAAAATCCACTTACAGTATATTATTCTGCATGCTTAAGAGGTGTGTTTAGAGCATGTTAAGTTGTGAGATGTGAATCTCGACTACTTCAGTGTAGGGTCTTGTGTGTACTTCTTCTCAGCGCTGTTTCCTGATGGTTAATAGAACAATTACTCCGAGTTGCCCTCTGTTGTTTCAAAGAATAGCACAACGGTGAGTGCGTCGAGTATAAACACCTCCCCAAATAGACTAGATGCGTGCGCAGTCAGCAGAGGCTCGTGCTGCGGAGACGAAAGTATAAACAAGGCCCAACCCTGCACAATAGGAACTACCAAGGGGGTAATCCAGCACCCGGAAAGCGTACCTTCTATAGGGGCAGCCATTGCTAACCAAGCCATCACGTGCTGTTAGCATTCCATTGACTCGCATTCATTTTGGCGTCACTTTGACAGCGAATAACTTTATATCTGAGGCGTTTAAAGACTCCATTTGTCCATTGTTTATTTCTAAAGAAACACAACATTGTATAAAAGGCTCCATTACCTTGTATCTTACACTATTGCCCCGTAGAAGCCGTTTAAAAAAAAAAATAGGCAAACGATTGCATAATATGTATGGCACAGTAGAGAAATTACCGTATAGACAGGAGGAGAAGCTTGCAGGCAATCTTTTACTGTCTATGAGGCAATCGGGGAGACGTGGAGGCATAAAGTCAAGGGAGAAGCCCATAGAGAGCCACAATCTCTGCAAGATTCTGTGATTCAGATTTCACTTTGCACAACTACTAGAAGACTTACAACTGTCAGACAAGTTGCTCCGTCGTCAAGCTCAGTCTGAGGCTACGCAGTACGATCAGCCATCAGGAAGTGAGTGATTCTAATTGACTTCACTTTTCTCCATTGAAGTCTATGGGGTCGCTGTGTCCATTTCTTTTACTGTCTGTGGGAACTACCAGTGACGAAAGTGTACGCTGACTGGTAGAATGCACGCGAAATAGCACCCGCCATTTTTTAAAAGCTGTGCACACAGCCTATATGAAAAGCAGTGATAGATGGACCTCTCAACCCTTATGCTAAGGAGACAATCCAACGCAACTTTGAGGGGAGCAAGCAAAACATCATTATGTATTTCTGCTCAGCTAGTGACATTGGACATCAACCACACGGCAAACGCTAATACTTTTTCATATAATGTATACTTTCCTTGTATAACAGTTCTACCTAATAACATATTAGACAGGACTGTTAAAAAGATCGTAAGCCAATCGAGACCGAGAATGTGAGCGCTGTGTGCTCAGGCTCTGGCGTTCTTAGTGCCATCAAAATAAGTCACAACAATAAGCGCCACTTCAGAGTTCCTACTGATGGTGCGAATGCAACCAGGAAAGGGGAACATTTAGTTCTCAGGGAACCACTCTGATGCCTAGTTCCTATAACTAAGTTCCATATTTTTATATAAAAATATAGCATGCAGTTGCTTTAGACAATGGTATAAAGCTATTCAAAACATCATTCAATGAAAATTGTGATAATCATATTTAATAATCGCAATTACAATTTCAAGGGAATAATCGACAATTATGATTTTTGTCATAATCATGCAGCCCTAGTTTCTGTGTTGGTTTGATTGCTCCAATAAATGTGCAGTGTTTTGCTTGTGTTTGAGTATAAATCATTTAAAAAAAAAAAAAAAAACAAGACTGAATTAATCAGTACAATCTTTCAGTAATTTTTTTAATAACACTGTTTAACATCAACACTAGTGGATAAATTGGTGGATTAAAGATAAATGACCATGAATGGTCATGAAAAACTAGTAACACTTTACGAGGTTCAATTTGTTAATGAAAATGATGTCATTATTTTGTTCATTGTTAGCTCTGAAGTCAACATTTTCTATTGTGTCATTGGCAATGAAGTAGTAAAATTCAATATAATGTGCTTTATACTATTGAAATCGTTTTAAACACAATATTTTAAAGGGTTAGTTAACCCAAAAATGAAAATTACCCCATGATTTACTCACCCTCAAGTCATCCTAGTATATGACATTCTTCTTTCAGACTAATAAAATCTGAGTTATTTTAAAAAAAAAAAGTCCTGGCTCTTCCAAGCTTTATAATGGCAGTCTATCCATCATATAACTGCTCTGCACGGCTCCGGGGGGTTAATAAATGCCTTCTGAAGCGAAGTAGCGCATTTGTGTAAGAAAAATAGCCATATTTAAAACTTTATAAAGTAAAATATCTAGCTTCCGGCAGATCGGAAAAAAAACGTAACTGGTGCGCAATGTCGTCAGATGTAGCGTAAGCATTTTGAACTGCGAGAGGCACTACACTCCCTAAGTTAAATACAGAAGGTGATCTGGTGGAAGCTAGATAATTTACTTTATAAAGTTTCAAATATGGATATTTTTCTTACACAAACACATCGCTTTGCTTCAGAAGGCCTTTATTAACCCCGGAGTCGTGTAGAGCATGTTATTTGACAGTCAAATGCACTTTTATGGGCTTCAAAAACGGAGAAACAATTACTGCCATTATAAAGTTTGATTTTTTTTTTTTTTTTCGAAAAAATAATTTTTGTAGTAACAAACATAAACATTGTTATTAGTTATATGTATTATGAGCAAACATGAATTAATGTTCATTTATACGTTACATGTTAAAAATGTGTTAATATACATTGAAGTTAGCATTAACCAAAATTAATGTATTTTGTAAAATTGTTTATTGTTAGTTCATTATACCTAATACATTAACTAGTATTATCGAATCAGTTTTTTTAGTATCTGTGATATGCTGTTTTAGAATTTTTATTAACATTTTGAATTGTATTTTTATATTTGATCTTTTCAGTTTTAGTAATTGTGTTGTGTTGTCAATTGTCAATCTAGTTTTTTTTTTTTTTTTTATGTCTGTCTGTATAGTTTATATTCACATTTATTACTTTAAGTTAAACTAAACAAAGATGAGAAATGTTGTTTTGGCAAATAGTTGAAATAAAATAAGTTTAAGGTTTTTTTATGGTTTGTTTTAGTTAAAGATAATAACCCTGCACCAAACTGAACCCTACTGTAAAGTGACACTATAGTATATTACTATAAATAAATTATAAAATAGTAATGTTATAAAAATAGTTATGTTATTTTGTTTTATGTTAGGTTAATGGTTTTACACTGGAACTGGAACATGAATCTATATTGCTCAAAAAAAAAAGAAACACACACACCCTGACAGTCCACCACACTCCACTGATTCTCAGCTGTAAATTTCTTGTTTTCCAGTGATGGAGGAGAGCAGTCCACAGCACAATACTAACACGCCAGGACCATCTCCCAGTCCTGCTGTGTGCAAGGTAATGAGAAAACAGATTCCAGGGCAACGGGTTTAACACTGACAGTGTGTGTATGTGTTGGTGTGCATATATGTTTTGCTGAGCTCAACAGCCATCCCTGTTGCACAGGGCTGTCCATACATCCCCTGATTGAGCACTGCTTTCCCGCAGCTCAGTCATCAGTAGAAAGCCCTTGAACTGGCAGAAAGAGAAAGAGCCTGTGATTGGAGATAGATGGATACTCTATACTGTGTGTCAGGACAGAGCCTTGTGCCTGTCTGTGAGGCTCTCGTCTGTTCCAGCACGGTGTAATAGCTGATGGTTCACTGCAGCACATCTTGACAAAACTGTGATCAAGACAACAAAATAGCAGTCCTTCGCAAGGACAAATGATGTTTCAAAGGCAGTGCTGTAAAGATTATAACATATGCACTATATTATCAGCGTAAACCGGTGGTTCGCAAATGATTTTGCTTTGACTGGTTTGCTTTAAGCGACAGCCCAAAACAGAACCAAAATACTGTCAGGACCACTATTGTCAAAGATGTTTGACAATTAGCATACAGTTTGAATTGGTGGTATGGTTCTGCTTTGGGCAAGAACTCCCTGTGCATCCATGCAGCCTAGCATGGATAAGAGGAGGAAGAGCAGCAATAATCCCCCCTAGGGTCAACAGACCAGAACCAACATAAGTGTATTGCAGATATCATTGTTCAATAATTTAATGTACACATAATTTGAGAAATTAGTCTGATTGAAAGACTGAAGACTGAAAGAATCAGAAGGCCAAATCCTAACTGGACAAGAGGAGGAGCTGGGGATGGAGGAGGGTAGTTAGCTCCTGAGCAACGCGATAGCTGCTCATAATACTGAAGGACCTTATATATGGATGCTGTGATAGGCGTCATACAATACGATTTTTCCATACAATTAAAAAACATGAACGGTAAACATTTAGTTTGTAATCGCTTTTATTTTAAATAAAAAAAACTATAATTTATTAGTTTTTGATAGAAACTGCACTGCTCTTCTTTTATGCACTGCAGGCTAGGCTATATGCGTGCCAACTCATTTAATTCATTCCATATATATATTATAAATATGCCTAGCGGCCCATTGCTGCAATGTTTCTTTTATGCGGCTGAAAATAACCGTGCTTTCTGTTAATGAGCCTGTGTCTGTCACTCGTCCTCTTAAAAGTGGAAGCTTGTGCGTAGCTTTGTTGTATTTATATTGAAACTTTGTTGATGTTGTTATTGTCATGCATGTTCTGGTTATTTGCGCATTATTAAACATGAGTCTTTATATGGCGATAAAACAAAGCTTTGTTGCGTTTTTTTTTTTTTTTTTTTTTTTTTGGGGGATTGGGGTGCGCCAACCCGGTTGGGACATAGAAGGGGGTGCACAGGAAAAAAGTTTGGGAACCGTTGCTATAGGTAGACGTGAATTAGCTGACAGTCAGCTGATGCAAGCTTGACTAAGGTGCCAGAATTAACATAAATTAAACTTGATTTGTTTATTATACTAAAGTAAAAGTCTTTCAAATCAAACATTGAAATATATAGGCTGTAAAGGAAAACTGATTTTTGGTTACTTTTTTATTTATTGTTTTTTTTTTTTTTTTAAGACGACAACAACAACAACAACGAATGCTCAGTCTAGATCCATGCAGTTCAAATGACTCAAAACATCATGTACACTGGAAAACTGAATGATTTCTTAAATGTAAGCCTATTATGAACCATTGAAATAAAGAAATTATGGCCAGTCATTTTGTTTTGCTTGCTCAATGGGCCAACTGGTTTCTTTTGTTTTGTTTTAGCCAGGTTTGGCCAGGGGTATTCAATTGAAGTTCCAAGAGGTCCAGTCTCTATGTTTTCTTCCCAGGGGAGGTCTGGACAATACTTTTTTTGCAGTTTAAATTTCCATCTGCGCAACAGTAGTACTTTATAAGAGAGAGAGAGAGAGGGAAAAAAATCCTAAACAGTCAAAATAGTCACCAAAGATGAGGATATTGGGCCCTCAGAGCCAAAACAATTATTTATGTAATGAATAATTGACAATGAATTATTAGAAAATTATTAGAAAAATAATGCACACCTGAGGTGGTTATGCGGTCACAACGCAAAGCTCACAGTGATAGTGATAGCACACTAATACAGTTATTTATGCAGTAAGTTATGAGAGAGAGAGAGAATATATGTGGATTACCACAGTCTGTGCGTAGTGATATGGACATGTAATGCGGTCAATTCCAGGATCTGCCTGGAACTAATTTTGCCGTGCGTTTCCCTGAAAATAATTGCACACCTTAGAACGTTTGCCAACCAATCAGATTCAAGCTTCAGTTGAGCCCAATTGGGTATGTTTTCATCAGGCTGCTATTATTTTTACATTTGCATACCTATGTATGGCAGAAGGCCATGTGACAGAAAATATACTGTATGGGGGTTCAGGGTTTTCCTCTTGAAATCTGGACCATTTTGCTAAAAATAAGTAGGGCATGTCTACTCAAAACAAAAGCAAACTAGTAAACTTTCAAAGTTTTAGTTGTCTTTCCTTGCCATATACAAATGATTTTCCCAATTGTAACATTTATTATGAAATGCTCTTAACATGCTGAATAATAGCCTAATGCTGAAGATGAAAAAAAAACTTTGAATTGTCGGAGTCATATGTACCTGTATGACAGATAAATATTCTATTTGCTCATTTTCGCATTCTCGTTTTCTGCAGTGTTTTAGCGAAAACATTAATCTATTTTGTTGTTCACTGTGTTTTTGTAATTGTTGTTAAAATAACAGCATCATCTGCAGCGCTAATATATAGTGCGTCTTTAGCGGGAGAGAGAAGCAAAGCGCACGGAAAGGAACTGGCTTAAATTAAGCACGTTTGGCTCTAGATAAAAATGAGGATATAGTCCTGATTCTGAAAGATCATGACCATAAACGACCCTGAGAACTGTGTGAACCGCTCTATTGTTTTACTTTAAAGGTGCTGTATGTAAGTTCTTCACTTTACTAAAGCATAAAAATACCATAATATGTTTGCAGATATTTAGGAAACATGCTAAGTTCACCTACTTGTTTCTCAGAAAAACTGCCAGTTATTCTACTTTTTATGTAGTTTTAAGTAGTTATTCTACTTTTATTATTCTACTAATGTCTTTTTTGTTTTGGTCTGTGCAAAACCGCATGCTGCCAGTTTACCCAATAGTATTTCGACACCACAGGTTGCCAGTTGTCAGAAAACAGAGCGTATTGCAGCAGCATGGAAGCCAGCAAACAAACTGGGTCAGAGTTCGCAGATTCTACCCGACCTAAAAAAAATCCAGCTTAAAATCTCTATGATTGAGAGCATATTAAAACGCGGATAAATCAACTCAATTCAACTTACAGTGTGGCTTTCATTGTCAATTGCGCTCGTTCCTGTTGCGTGTTCTCAAACTGGCAACCCATGTGAGCTTCGAGTCTGAGGAGGAGCCGGCGGGGAAAACGACAATCTCCAATATTTTGAATTTGGACTGCAGCACCTATTTCGACCAGCTGTCAGTCCCACTGTAGAAATGGTAAAATGGTGCTGCCGTTGTCATTATGTTTCACGGTCCGGTTGCAACCAATGTTTATAATATTCAAATATAAGGCTGTGTTTAAAGCTGCTGTCCGTAACTTTTTTTGTGTTCAAGATTTACAAAAATTATATAATGAGAATGTACAACATGAATCCATTTTCCAAACCGTGTTTTTGTCTTACTCTGAATCATTATGGTACACTTATAAGAAGTGTTTATATTGGGACTATTGCCGCTGCGGAGGAGCACAGTCCCTGTGTGACTCGCTAAAGACATAAACAGTGAGAAGTAGCTCCGGCTGCAACGTTCTTCCGCAAGAGGCATGCAGTTCTGTTTATTAACTGCTACAGCGCAAAAAGTTATGGACTGCAGCTTTGACTATGCACGATTATGTGATTAGTGGCATTCGGCATTGTGTTTGACTCTATCAGAACATTTTTGGTCAGTTGAGAACTGCTGTTGTAGTTAGTTTTGACAATTGCAGTGTGAGCTTTTGTTCTTGTAATATATTATGGATATGAAGTGATTTCCTGTCTTATTGTATTTACAATGATAAACGCTCCATTAGCCTGATTGCATTTGAGAGCTCCCATGGACATTAGTTTTGTAATGGTTGGATTGGATATCTTAATAGCTTATCATTGGGCTTTTTTTCTGGTAATTCCCTCTTATCAGGTATAAGCTATTAGTATAGTTCAATCCAACTGTCCATTGTTTTCTATATTCATCCCTACACTGAAGTGCTGAAGAATGTCAGGGAATGCTTGTGTTGAATTTGTCTAGCATGAGGTTTGATTCCTTATATAGCCAGCTGAGTTGATATGGAAATACTTGAGTGTGTTCAGGACAAATTCCTCTCTCCTTCCCTTACTTCAGAGAATGAGGTCACAGGTTTCTCCACTGGACGTGTGGTATTTGCCATTGTGTTTAAATGGAGAAGGAAATCTACATGGGATACATCCTCAATTACTTAATGTAGATTATAGACCATTAATTAGTAACTCTGTAGATTATTGAATTAACTTTATAGACCTAATGCGCCAGCGAATCAAGCGCTCAACTATCTTTAGAATTTTGTCTTTGAACTTTGAACAGTTTTTTCGGTAGCTCTGTATATTTCTATGGCATCGCTGTTGAAGAGTAATTAGCTAATAAAGTATTGACGGTATGACAGTTATCAGGAGCATTGTAATGTTTGAAGCGGATATCATAACAAATGTCAGTAGACCGGGAAGATTTTAAAACAAGCGGTTCATTCATAAAGCCCTAAGATCTTGCCTTCATACTGTGGAAGACCGCGCTGACAAGGGGCGGGGCTACATAAGGTCTTTATATCCACTAAAATCACAGTAAAATGTAATGCAAAAAAAGTCAAATGAGATGAGAAATTGGACCATCATTTGTTTGCTTCTTTTTCTTTAATGAAATTATCAAGTGTGACCTTAAGTGTCAAAAAAGTGGAACCACTTTATGTGCGTCATATTTACTTATCAGATCTATTAATTTTCCCCCAAAATATATTAAAAGGCAATTTATAATACGATGATTTCTCTGGGAATAAAGTGAAAAATATCAGGGTGATATCATAATATCGTACAAATTCCTGAAAATAAACACATTGAAAAAAAATGAAAGTAATTTGGCATAATGTTTAATTTCTATTTCTTAGAAGAAAAATGTTACCAAATACCAAAGCTATTGCACTGTAAATATTTGCTGTTTAAAAAAAACAAACAAAAACAGGAAATTATGTCATAAAGAGGACTCTCTCAGACCCTTATGATTGTTCATCAAGGTCAGGAAGTTTCTTAAAATATCTGACCTTTTTATGAAAAGGGCAAAATTAGTTCAAGCTCTAAAAGGTCATGTGGTGTGACCTCTAAAAACTCGAAAAAATGAATAAATAAATAAAAACTTATTATTTTATTACTTAGTCATTACATTGAAAGTTTCTCGAAAATTGTATAAATGTTTTTCAAAATCATATGAAACAAGAATACAAATAGTACATGTCTAAGAACTTGTACATATTTAAACTAGATTTTCAAAAAAAGATTTTCTTTACTGCGAGAGTGCGGACACTCTTATTTGTCATTGGCGCATATAATATTTGCAGGATGGCAAGTGCTAGCACATGACCTTATGAATCACTTGTGAACTAAAATGATACACAAACAGTGCACATGATTGGTAAACCCATCAGTAACCTGCCCTCCTAGACCCCATGTTGGCCTTTCTCCCATTTTCTGGAGATTGTGATACTTCCTATTCAGGATTGGAGGGACTGCCAGATGTTTCCTGGTCGCCCCCACCCTGGCTATGTGCGTAAGACAGAGAGAGAGAAAAAGTCAGGTTCGCTCTCCCCTCAGGCAACGCTGTCTCTGAGTCTTCACTTCTTAAAGATTTCCTCCTGACCGGCTGTGTGCTCCTGGAGCTCACTGAACCCTCAGGACTACTGTGACCATCTTCAGTCTCACCTGAGTAAAGACACAGCTGGAGGAGACAGTGAGACGGACTGTCAAACTCTCAGTGACTTTGCTCGCCTGTGTTGCAGTCTCATGGCGTGGGACTGTGGCCTGAGGTATGTGTTTTCTGTGTCCCCTGCACTGCAGCAGGGTCCCGGGGCTGGTACACATGATAGAGAGGATATCAGCCGATTGGAGATGGTCCAAAGACTGGCCAAGGACGGATGCCGCCTTTTACACAGCCCACTCAGAGCTACCGAAAGGCCTGCTGAGGTGAGACACAAACTAACGTTCATGCTTTCGAGTCAGTCCACACACAGAGGTATTATTCGACTCTGGGCTCTTTTGGAAACTTCAGTAATTATGTATCCACATAATTAAATAATACTTTAACTATAACAAATAAAATATAATTATTGTAACGTAGTTCTTTGTTATGGGAAGAATTATATTTTATGCTTTTAATTTGACAAAATTGCATCCTTGTTAAAATAACTTTATTAGTAGCTAAATTGTAGGTCGTAGTGGAAATTATGCCACTATTGATTTTGTGTAAAATAATGTAAGTTTTAGCTTTGTTTAGACCATTTTTTTTTTTTTAAGCAATGATTCAGTTTTTTATAAGGAATTCTATTTTAAGATTGAAAGTGTGGGTGAGGAACGAGGGTAAAACAATTATGTCTGTGAAAACGTTATACAGGCATTGTAAATAATCATTGTGTTTTGATAAAATAAATCCCTATGCTTATAGTTGAAAAAATACCCTATTATGAAAACATTACAGTGGCATTTATAGTCAATGTCATGCATGTTTAGTTTTGTTTTTTGGCCATAATTTGACGTTTTGTTGTGTGCGTATTTGTTTAGAAAAGGTATTATTTTATATTATAATACATTTTTGTTGTGATTTGTGAAGCAACACCCTTACAAGTTGATATTATCATTATTTAAAAGAAAAGTCATTGTTTGATTGTTGCTTTTTATCATTGAATCTCTATTCAAATCTGAAGCTGGTTCAGGAGAGACTTTCTAAAAACCGAAAAGGGCACCAATCTCATGCTTGTCTCTGATTGGTTGAACCTACAATAGTCCCAGTTTGCCTCTTCCTGATAGCGGGCAACCACTCACAATGACAGGAAAAGTCGACGTGAGTGTCATAAGGTTGCTGGCAACCAATCCCTACTCCTGCTCTGGGTGTCATGCCGTTCTATTCTGAGGGATGATATTTGATGACTTTGACCTTTCTGAAACAAAAGTAGAATTGTCCTAAATTTGACTTATTACCATGACTTTAAAGTTAATTTAAGACATGCTACTTGTTGTAATGTGTTGTCATATTCAAAATCTTTTTTGATCCAAATCATTTTTGAGTTTCAGAAAATGTCACAATAATTTGAGCCTGGACTCAGAAATTTTGTGCTATCAGGAATCAGGATTAGTTGCATTCACTCTGTATTCAGAAATAATTTTCCCATTTAAGTGTTACATTTAAATGAACATTATTTTTTCATTTTTATGATTTTTATATATATATATATATATATATATATATATA
Source organism: Paracanthobrama guichenoti (assembly GCA_018749465.1). Lineage (NCBI taxonomy): Eukaryota > Metazoa > Chordata > Actinopteri > Cypriniformes > Gobionidae > Paracanthobrama > Paracanthobrama guichenoti. The sequence goes on from JAGHMJ010002913.1 coordinate 91,169, forward strand.
TATATATATATATATATATATATATATATATATATATATATATATATATATATATATATATATATATATATATATATATATATATATATATATATATATATATATATATATATATATATATATATATATATATATATATATATATATATATTTTTTTTTTTTTTTCCACCCTCTTAGTATTGTTACAATCAATGTCTGTAGTATATGTACTATAAATGAACAATGTACCTGGGGCCTATATACCATGATGGTAGTTGACCAAACTGCGATTCACTTCTCGCAAGAGAGTCAGCGAAAAATCTCTTCTACTGAAAATCTTGCTATATCAGTGCAAGTGAAAGTTGTGAAGAACGTGTGTGTGTGTATGTATGTATATATTATATATGTGTGTGTATGTATGTATGTATATATTATATAGGTGTATGTATGTATACAGAGACATGTAATTTCACAAGCTTTATCGATTACAAATCTGATTTTTATAACTGTATATACAGTATTTATGTTCATTTAAATGTTTAATAATAATTGTTAAACTAAAATTGCTCGTGTAATGGATTAGGGTATAATAATTTTTAGTCATATAAAATAATTATAATAAATAATCATTGCTAAATATTTCAAGTGTCCCGCACAAATCCTGAAATGTAAAGCCAAAACGTTTCGATCGCACCTCAGGTGGCTGGATGCAGTCATAAACCCTGTCATTACACCCATGTAATGGAATGAATGTGAGACAAACTAAACAATCACAATTACACTTCAAATACATTTTTTTCAAAGATGATTTCTGTCATTTTAGGCAGTTTTTATGTTGATGTTCATTGAAGTGTTTTTAGTTAGTTATTTGATGCTATAAAACCGGAAGTGTGATGCTGTGATTGGTAGCTTCTCTGAGTGAAGTATTACTATTTTCAGGAAGAGATTGGAGCTTCAACTTTCATTTCTACATTTCCATAACTGTTTATTTCACACTGACATAATGAGTTGTTCTGCAGTAAACTGTACAAACTGATTCTGCAGGAATGTGGGCGGGGCCTTGATACCGTGGCTCCTCTTCACGCTCATTACTGCGCAGACTCCAAGTTGTCAGTGCCATATTTGGACATTGGCTTCTACAATGGTAGAGAGTGAATGTATGTCGTCCATCTTTTTTACAGTCTATAGCTAAAAGCCAGACAATTTTGTATTTAAAAATCTTTTATCATGTAGTGAGTAGTGATCTTTAATTTGGAGCATGAGAAACTGCGGGAGTGACTTTATTGCATCAGATATGTCACTTTGCTCACAACTGATTGGTCCAATTTTGGTTTGAGATCTATTACGTAGGACATAACCTGCCATGGAGTTATGGCAATGAACACCGCTAAAAGCCAAACCACTTTCATAGTGCCTAGGTGGGCACAAACTAAACTGAAACTATCCACCTCTATATCCAACTATATTTAGGCTATCCACCTGAACTGACTTCATGTTCTTAGGCCCCTGGACTGAGAAATTCCTGTTTATTTGTCAGCAATAATCCACCAGATGATGCAAAACGCATCATTCTGCTGACTTTCGACAGCTCCAGGGCTTTCGTGAAAGCCACAGATTGTACTTCCACATTTTTGTATCCCCACCCACGGACAGTCGGATTGGAATAGGGTTATTAAAAGAACAGTTATTGTAAAAGTAGGTTGATTACTGAATATTTTATTGAACTTTGTCTACTCTTTAAACAGCACTATGGTACTGTAAGGTATAGAACTGACAGCACTGTGTTCATTGTCATCCAGTTTGAAATGTTGACTACAAACACTGAGGTCTTTCAGATTTTCCAGTGTTCTCTCCATATTTTCTCAGCATTTAGCCACTGCCTACAACACACTAGATCCTTCACTGGAAACTGAAATTAACTCCTGCTAAATGTTTACTCTATGAATTCTTGCACCCAGGAACAATACAAGTTGCCACCATTGAGACTAAGGGCCCTATCATACACTCGGCGCAATGCAGCGCTAGGTGCGGCGCAAGTGTATTTTGCTAGTTTCAGCCCGATGTAGTTATCATTTTCACATTCTGCACCACGTTGTTTAAATAGCAAATGCATTTTCGCCCATTTGTGCCCATGGGCATGCTGGTCTAAAAATGAGGTGTGTTCAGGCGTGTTGCTATTTTGAGGCAACTGAAATAGACCGCAATATTTTTTTTTGTTATTTAAAAGGCGTTAGTAATGTGCGCCTAATGTGCGCCTATACGCTAGAGAAGCGTTCAGTTTTTTCACTTGCAAATTCCGTCATGTAAATAGAGAATCTGCCATGGTGCAAGCACAACTGGCTTTTAAAGGGAATGGGAGATGAGACTCTGATTGGTTTATTGCATGTTACGCCCAAAACACACCCATGACTCATTAAGAGAATAGGGACAACCCTTTTGGACCATGCGTTGCCTTCATGATAAAATTGTTTGTATGTGGAACAGTTAATTCTGACATGTTTTCAGATTATATTTACAGCTATGCATCAGACTTGGCATTACTTTTGGTGTCAAAAAATTGTTTCTGAATATTTTATGCAGATCGTTTACTTTGGACTTGGCATGAGCATGCCTTAACTCAGCTGGCAGCTGTGAGACAAAGACATTATGCAAGTAAAGGCAGTGTACCGAGGGATGAGCTCTTCTGTTTGATTAAGAAACCCTCTTAAGTGCATACCACACATTTTGCTTGCTGTCTGCTTTCACTCATGGTCACAGTGATGTAATCTTTTTTATTTAACAGTTTGTGGAGCCTCTGTGCAGTGGCAAGAATTGGATAGAGTAAAGTAAAGTTTCAAAGTAGAAGTATATGCTTTCTGTTTACTGTGTTGTTGCTGGTTTTGTAGGGAACCTAATGTATGAAATTAAGCTAAATATTATTATTTTATATATTTAAATATTAATATATCTTTATCATGATGTTTTCTAGACACAGATTTAATGTTTTTCAGTAGAACTTTTGTTGTTGTTTTATTTTTTTAACCTTCACTTGCTTTAATCTAGTGGGTTTTGTTATAGATTGTATCCTATATCCATGTAGCCCTTAGGAGCTGTAAATATGCATATGAAAAAAAAAAGTGTTTTGTTTATTCCATGAGGAATTTTGGAAACCTTTTGTGCTAATATCAACAGACCAGGAAATGATTTAAAATATCACATTGGCTTTTTGTCATTTACATAAACATAGCACTGTTCCAGAGGCTTCTGCTCTGTGTTTCAGCTGCAAAGGCATTTGCAATTTGCATAACTGTGCTTGTAAAACTAGTTTTAATTCCCTCTATTAATAATTTAAATTTTAAGGTGTGTAGACCTATATTTTCCAAAATGTAATAAAACTAATTTAACCCTTACATTTAAAAAGGTTACTCTTAAGTCCTTAGAGGACAAAAATGTCCATGTCAAATAACTGATTTAAAAAAATTGAAGCTTAAGTTTGGTCTCATTTTAAAGAAGACCCATAGCCAATTTTTGTTGAAGTAAAAACTAAAGTGAAAAAAGTGAAACAATTAAAAAAAAAAAAAGATATAGAGGTTTAAGTTTATGAAAATGATTTATGAACAATATTTCGTATAAAATAAATATTTAATAAAACGTTGACCTCAAAAACTACTAGAAAATCAAAGTCATAAATCTAAACCTAAACACTAAGTATCTTGTGTTCCAAATTTGAGATTGACATCTCAAAAAATTAAAAAAATAATTTTGTTTGGGCATAGTAATTTTCCTTATTAGATACCAGCAAAGCTCTACTGGTACACACAGTGGTTGGAATTGTGATTTGCGGTACAGTAGAGTTTTTCTCTCTGAAATATTAAATATTAATATTTATTAAATACAAATATTATGCACACCCACATACATTTTTATTACACGCATACAAACCACACTCTGACATCCATACCAACACACCCACACAATTATAGCTGCATAATTTATCCAGTTGCCTCTATAATATGCAGAAGAAGAAAACAACAGGAATAAAGCAAGTGTTTGCTTTATAGGCCAAACCTTAGAAAATGGCACCATCTGGTAAAAATTTATAAAAATTTTAATTTTGAAGCCTGGCCAACAAAATGAAAGCCTATTAACAAAGACTGCATCATGTTATAGTTAAATGGCCCTGGGATTAAAAATTGCAGATTTTATGGATTTCAATCGGGACATTTTTGTCCTTAGGGTCCTGAGTGTTACTATTTTGTGTTCCTAGTGTAAAATAGATTTATTAAATGAAATGGAGATTAAATAATGAAATTCCAATAAAAATACACACTTATGCCAAAAATGATACAGTTTGCATTAACATAGGCAATATTATATATTAAAAAAAAAAAAACAACACCTGAAAAAGACTAAAATATTCATAAGGACGCACAAGGGTTAAGAAATAAAGAGAGGGAAAAGAAAGTTGCTCATTGGGTTAAAGATACTTTTCAGCTTCCTGAACTTCAGGATTGTTCATTCTTGTAATACTTAAAATGGCGTATAGTATACCATTATTATATGGTATAATATCTTAGCATTACAGTATGCAAAAAATAAAATGGATGGATGGATGGATGGATGAGAATAAAGATTATTATATAGAAAGATCTCACCTTAGCATAAGCTTCTACAGGCTATTTAGAGAATGATCAGGGGGGTTTTGTTGCTTCGTGTTACAAAGCAAAAATGTGAAGTGACAGCGTAAATCAAATATATGCCACCAGGCTGATGTCAGGTATACAATATGTTGTCTTGTGACCCCTTTTGTTTTTTTTTTGTCTTTCAGAACAGTGGCATAAATAATCCATTACAATCATCTAATCCCATCATATGCAATATACTCAATGCAAGGTTTCTGGCTTTTGTAGCTTTCGACTGAAGCTCAAAAAAGTATTGTGTCAGCCCTTGTATAATCACAGAACTGGTCATCAAGGTCTAATCATGACGCAGTCACTTCAGAATGGAGCGGGATAAGCAGGAGACCTTTTAGTGTGATTTGTAGTGTTTCTCTCAAGTTGACGATAACTTTTTCTGGAATATGACATTTATAGTACCCAGTCGAGTGACATTATTTTGTTGATTTAATGATTCCTCAACCCAAAAATGTCAGTTTAGAGTGATTTAAATTTCTGAGCCAAATATATTACATTTTTATTATTTTTATTTACCTTTATTTAATCAGGAGAAAAGACTCACTGAGATTAGAAATAAAAAAAATTATAATTTCCCGGCCAAGATAGGCAGCCAAGTTTGCATATGCAATTATACAACAAAATTGCAACATACAATACTAAATCCAACATAAAACCAGTTAAAAACATGGCATCAGTTCACTCTCTAGGTTACATAGTAAAGTTTTTTTCAGACACCACATTTTTTTATCATCATCTCCGTCCATCAAGATTCCAACCCGAGGTTGCGGGATATTTGAAGGAAGGATTTTAAATGCTTCATAGTTATTGTCAGTAAAATAGTTTATTGTCCTCCATGTACTGATCAGGCATAACATTATGACCACTGACAGGTGAAGTGAATAACTCTTATGAAATCTTCATCACAGCACCTGTTAATGGGTGGGATATATTAGGCAGCAAGTGAACATTTTGTCCTCAAAGCTGATGTGTTAGAAGCAGGAAAAATCGGCACGCATAATGATTTGAGCGAATTTGACGAGCCAAATTGTGATGGCTAGACGACTGGGTCAGAGCATCTCCAAAACTGCAGATCTTGTGGGGTGTTCCTGGTCTGTAGTGGTCAGTATCTATCAAAAGTGGTCCAAGGAAGGAACAGTGGTGAACCGGCGACAGGCTCATGGGCAGCCAAGGCTCATTGATGCACGCCGGGAGCAAAGGTTGGCCTGTATGGTCTGATCAAACAGACGAGCTACTGTAGCTCAAATTGCTCAAGAAGTTAATGCTGGTTCTGATAGAAAGGTGTCAGAATACACAGTGCATCACAGTTTGTTGCGTATGGGGCTGCAAAGCCACAGACCAGTCAGGGTGCCCATGCTGACCCCTGTCCACAGCTGACATTGGGCATGTGAGCATCAGAACTGGACCACGGAGCAATGGAAGAAGGTGGCTTGTTCTGATGAATCACGTTTTCTTTTACATCACATGGATGGCTGGGTGTGTGTGTGTCACTTACCTGGGGAACACATGGCACTAGTGCACTATGGGAAGAAGGCAACCCAGCTGAGGCAATGTGATGCTTTGGGCAATGTTCTGCTGGGAAACCTTGGGTGTTACTTTGACACGTACCACCTACCTAAGCATTGTTGCAGACCATGTACACCCTTTCATGGAAACTGTATTCCCTGCTGGCTGTGGCCTATTTCAGCAGATAATGCACCCTGCCACAAAACACAAATGGTTCAGAAATGGTTTGAGCACAACAATGAGTTTGAGGTGTTGACTTGGCCTCCAAATTCCCCAGATCTCAATCCAGTCGAGCATCTGTGGGATGTGCTAAACAAACAAATCCATGGAGGCCTCATCTCACAGGTCTTAAAAGATCTGCTGCTAACATCTTGGTGCCAGATTCCACAGCACACCTTCTAGTGGTGTCCATGCCTCGACAGGTCAGGCTGTTTTGGCAGCAAAAGGGGGAACAACCCAATATTAGCAAGGTGTTAATTAATGTCATGGCTGATTGGTGTATAGTATGGGTCAATGACAAAAGTGTTGGAAGTCAAATAAAGAGAAATCTAGTTTAAAATTTGTACACATTTTTAGAAATATACTCTTTGTATTGATGTTGGATTCTTTTATACAATTTTCAAAAAGTTTTAATTGAATCACTCTAATGTCATTTGGTGTTAGCTATCAAGTAAAAAGTAATAACATATTTTCCTTACATTATGAATACATGTGAGTGTACACATCTTAATCATCTTTTTTTTTATTTTATTTTTTTTGTTTTTCAACTTTTCGTTTTTCATGCTCTTATTGTTTGAGCTACAGGAAAGTACATATTAGCACCACTCACTGGGCATTACATTTCAGAATAATAATAAAATAATAATACGTTTTATTTATAAAATGCCTTTCACAAGCTCAAGGTCTCTGTACCGGAGAGAACACAGACACAGCATCAAACATAAGTTAAGCATTATATAGTACATGCATATACACATACAAATATACAGTAACTAAACAGCAGAACACTAAACAAGATGGTTGGAAATACTGTAAGAAAATATTTTTTTGTTGAGATTTGAATGAGGATATAGTAGTAGTACAACAACCAACGTAATAAAACATTCAGGTTCATGATAGAACACGCTTTTTAGCGCCTCGCACTGGATGTTTCACTTTGAAAGTGTCGCAAAACATGCAAGACGCATTGTAATATCATTTTGCAGAAATTTTCCCAATGAGCCTGGATTAGTATCTCGCCTAGGACATCAAATACCCTAGGACTGCCATTGGTGCCCCTTCAAAAAATGCATGCAAATGGATACTCTGTGGGTAGAAAGAAAAGACGCAAAAAGATTCTTGCATCAAACAGGCGCTGCTCATTTGCCATTATAGCTGAAGAAGGTGGCATTCTAACAAGTCTAAAAGTTTTCACTTCACTTCCCACAAAAGCGTTAGCACATCTTAATGCCACTAAATGCCCACATTTCAATCCTGTGTAATATTACTCTGTCACTACTAAAGTGTTCAGTTCCCCCCAAAGTCCCTAAACCCCCATGTCTGATATACAGGCAGGACGTGTCTACAATAAGCTGCCATTAATGGAGCTTTTTGCAAGTCTAAAGCCAAGCAGAAACTTATGCCTGGGGAGATGAGTCTGACATTGTGGCTTTTTAAATGCTGTTTGTGCTGATCGTCATGTGAGTGTGTGGGGGTTGCAGTGTGTACATGCATCCGTGTGTGTGTGTGTGTGTGTGTGTGTGCATGCAAGATCATTGGAGGTCTCTCAGTGCTTCAGTGCAATGGGCAATTAGAGCAGAAAAGTGCTGGTCCTTCCAGCCTGTCTGTCTGCCTAATTACGGCCTCACACACGCGCCACATTGACTGATGTGCTGTTTGCTGTAGTCTGAGGACGGAGAGAATGAAATTCAGCTCATTAAAACACACACACACACACACACACACACACACACACACACACACACACACACACACACACACACACACTCTGCTTGATCTATCCATTAATTACACTGCTAACTTGAAATGCACTTCTCTTAGGGCATCACTGTAATGAGGATGTTTTTCAAAGAGTGACGGTAAGATCCCGGTCCGTATGCTGTTGGCAGAAGCATTATGGAAGGCGTGAGATGCTCACACCCATATTTGCACTCACTAGTGAGTCACACAGTTCACATGCTGACTAAACTAAACAGACCCTTTACTGGAGTTCAGAGCTGTATTCAAGTATTCATATCAGAACATAATTAGATACAATCTCTCAAACTTTCTTTCCATTTCAGATAGTACATGTGGGTCTTCCATAGCTGGTTTAGTCTGCACGAGTTTGAGCACCTGGGTAATGCAGCATGTACAGCATTTCATACATCAACGGTTGTTGAGATGTTTATGGCTCTGTAGTGAAAATGTGTAATATTAGGTTAAGTTTTAAGGGTGTATGAATATTGGAGAGGGGATGGATTGAGTGCTTTGTTCTCTGTGCGTGCGTGCGTGCGTGTGTGTGTGTATGTATGGGCATGTTTTTGTGACATCAGGACACAAATGTGTATAAGGACATGGGTATGACATAGGTATTACAAGGAGAGGGTGACTTATGAGGACATTTACCCATGTCCCCATTTTTCAAAAGGCTTATAAATCATACAGAATGAGTTTTTGTTTTTTGAGAAAGTAAAAATGTGCAGTTTCCTGTGATGGGCAGGTTTAGGGGTAGTGTAGGGGGATAGAAAATACGGTTTGTACGGTATAAAAACCATTACGCCTATGGAATGCCCCCACAATTCACAAAAACAAACGTGCGTGCGTGCGTGCGTGCGTGCGTGTGTGTGTGTGTGTGTGTTTCAGCATGTTCAGAGATCTGTGCAAGATTGATAACACACACAGGGCAAAGTGACAGGGCTTTCACAGGACAATAGCAGTTTGAAATGTACATCCACATATACATATACAATGGCTACAAAAAGTATTTGACACCAAAGCTACAGTTACAAATATATTTCATTTTATCCAAAATTAAAAGGTTCCAAAATATTTTTTCTGCAACCCCCTGCTAATGGCGGGTGAATTAAGAATAGACATCCATAAAAACAGTATTCCATAAAAGCTGAGAAACTAATATTTTCATTAAACATTTATTTATTTATTTATTTGTTTGTTTGTTTGTTTGTTTGTTTAATTTCATTGTGACAATGGGATTGTTGATTTTTATTTATTTATTTATTTATTTATTTATTTATTTATTTTTTACTTTATACATTTTATAAAATAGATTAGATAGATAGATCATATTGTTTCAAACCTGTATGCATTTCTTTCTTCTGCTGGACACAACGGAACTGTGTAGTTACCAACATTCTTTAAAATATCTTCTTTTGTGTTCCACAGGAGAAAGTGAGTGATGACAGAATTTTCATTTTTGCATGGACTATTCCTGTGTTCAATCTGTATGAACTGTATGAATCTGTATTCAACCAAAAAAAACCCAGCTCTGCACACATATTTGAGCATAATCTGATTGCAATTCATGATTACGCAATACCAAACAACTAAATTAGTTTAATTAATTCACCTTTTCAAATGAGCATGATTAAAATATAAATGCAGCCTTGCGCTGAGCAGCGTTACAGTAGCATTGTGTTGGGTCACGATAAAACGAACCCATTGAACGGCGGCATTTGATGTGGGATGTTTAATTTAAAACCTGTATTGTGATGGAAATCAGGGGAGCGAGACAGACAGGGACGGGAAGACAGGGAATCTCCTTGGTGATAATGTAACCCCTCCCCCCACAGCCCCCCGGTGACGCAGCAGTCCGTGTGTGCGAGAGAGAGCGGAGCCACGAGGTGCTGCTGCCTCAGAGGACAACGTCACCGAGAGCTCCCCCCTCCTCCTCCTGCTCCTGGACCGGGAGGTAAGCAGCCACACGCCCGCTCTCACATGCGAGCAGAGCTTGAGAGTGCGCACACTCTCTCTCTCGTCTCTCATTTCTAACTCTTGCATGTAATCTGTCCAGCCCTGCCTCTGTCACTTTATTTTTATCTCTCATCTCCCTGAAGTCATTCTCTAACGCGCTTAATCACACACACACACACACACACACATACTCGTCTGAGGATGTGCTGCATTGGCGTGCGCTCTTTCCTATGGAGCTGTTTGGCTTCTGAGGGATCTTAAACCAGAAGCTCCAGAGCGCAGAAAGGGGGGCGTCAGGCTTTTGACTCCTCGATTCCTCCAGGTCAATGTGGTAAGTCGGCGCCGATGTCGACATGGGCAGCAGGCGTGCAGTGGCCCCGGACCCGCGCCTGGACGACAGGTTGATGCCGGCCGCTCTGGTGGAACAGGAGGAAGACGAGGATGAGGACGAGTCCTCCGATACCAGCAGCACAGACCGAGCTACCGTGCCCACATTCGACGTGCCGTATTTCCGTTATATTGATGAGGAGGGCACGGAGGAAGAGGGCGAGGAGGAAGGCTGGTGCAGCAGTCGTTCCCTGTCCTCCATCGAAGAGGAAGACTCCAGTGACTCTTCTGTCTCCCACAGGTACGCTGCCGTGCCTGCCGCCCCTGAAAAGGTTTTGGAGCATCTTCTGGGCCACCTGAGGCTGGACGAGGAGCAAAAGAGCCCCCAGAGCAGAGAGACAGGTGAGCCATCACTTTTCACCTCAGCCGTGACCCACATATAGACACACAGATGTATTCTGCTGACTTTCTCAACTGATTTTGAGGCCCAATCTTACAGGTGTTTTTACAGATCTGCAGGCTTGATTGTATTTCATACATCATATAATAACTTTGTATGTGTGTATGAAACGGGGCTGTTTATTTTTAAACTATTAAAATAAACTTAACTTAAAATTGTATTGTTAATTGAAAAAGCTAAAACAAAATATAAATATTGAACTTTTTAAACTTAAAAATATGAAATGTAGTAATTTTAGTTTTATTGTTGGAACAACTAAAATTGAAATTAAAGCTAAATTTAAAAAAACCCACAAAAGTACTAGAATAATAGAAATGACAAAAGTACATGACAAATTACTAAAACAAAAATTAAACTGAAAACTCAAAATATAAAAATAAAATCTTAAATATCTTGAATTTCAATAAATACTATTGTAGTAATTATAAATATTACTAAAATAACACTGGTCTGAAATTTGAACATGTTCTTAAACATGATCATCCCATCTTTTAAAGGGATAGTTCACACAAAAATGAAAATTCACACCCTTGTGTTGGTCCAAACCTTTTATGACTTCCATTCTGCTATGGAATTCATACAGTTAAAGTCAGTGGGGTCCAATGTCTTTTGACATTTGACTCTCATTAAAACACTCTTCAAAATATCTACTTTTGTGTTCCGCAGAAGAAAGTAAGTCATACAGGTTTGGAACTTTCATGTTTGTGTGAACTATCACTTTAAGAGGAGGGATGATCATATTTTAGGAACAGTAGACCTGAATCTAGTATTCAAAGCCAGCTGAAAGTCAGAAAAAACAAACCTCCTGAAAATAAGAAAATACTTTTTTTCCCTATCAAATATGCACTTTTAAGTTTTGTGGCACAAACATGTATCAACATTGTCACCTGCTGTTCCAAAAAAAATTGTGGCGTGTGCTTCAAACAGTAGTATATTTTCTGGATGGGTTTTTGTGCTATAAGGTAAATGATGCGATAGTGGTGATCTACTTTTAGCTGACTGCCCGACTATATTCTATCCTGCTGGTACAGATTTATTATCTCCTGCTGGCTTCAATGCCCTGCCGTCATGGATGGCATGCTGCACTCCATGTTTAGCTGGCAACAGTTAAACAAGGTGGTTTAAAGGGGGAAAGGCAGATGGATGAATGGGGAATGCATGGATCCTTATATACAAAGAGAGGTTATAGATATTCTGCCTGCCAGGCTCAAGTCATTCTTGTTTTTCCAGCCAGAATACTTGTAAAAAGTATTGATTTAGATTCTCCATAGGGAGCAGAACATCTCTGTAGCCCTAAAGCCATTAGGTCTGGGTCAAATCTGGAGTGAAACTGGGGGATTTGTGAATCTTGTAAAACACAATATTTGAAGCTGAACAAAGAAACAAATGAATTGTCAAGCCAATATAAGTAGTATGAATACACTCTGCTTTGGAACACTGAGTTGCTGAAAGTAGTGTGTGTTCTATATCAAGCTGTTATGTCTCTCAGACTAGATTAGAGGAATGAGTAAGTGTTCTTTCCTCTTAGAAAAAGCCTGACTTTGCGGTGGCTGTTCCCCCTCCCTCTGCATGGCGAGCCAGTCTAGCAGAGTGAGTTCTAACCTCATTAAAGACATTGATAGCTAATCGCTATAGCTCACTTCTCTGTTGTGCACACAGAGTCTGTCTGTTTAAATCCTGCACTGCTGCAGTTCTTCTGTTTGCTTTCAGTGCAATTCCAGAACACTCTTCCATTGCTGAGCAGAGAAAACGATGCCACTTGGACAAGCACACCACTTATACTCCTATTAATTAACAAAAAGAGTACATCTGGAGTGTAAATAGGTTCAAAGAGACAGCTCACCCAAACATGAAAATTCAGTTTAGAAATTTTTTTTTTTTTTTTTTTTTTTTTTTTTTTTACTTGGAATGTTTGATTCGGTTAAAACGAACCCTGGTGCGATTGCTCTGTTAGTGTGGTTAATTTGAATAAGTAATATTGCCATTCGAACACTGGTGCGCACCCTGAAAAGATGGGTCCGCTTCTGAACTCTAGTACAGTTCGAATTAAATATGAACGCAACACGGACCAAAGACATGTAAACAAAGCAAAAACGGGACATGATGTTACAAGATGCAACCCTAAAAAGGACAGAATGCTCAAGCACACCTGTTTTTTTCTCGTCATAGTCGCAACGTTACCCGTCACAGTTCGGTACAGGCATCAGAACCACGTCTCCTCGCAGCAGATCTTGGTTTGTTTGTGTGACGGAGGGATTCCTGCCACTGTTTTAACTCCTTTACACATTTTATAAGCTCTTCGCAAGTTCCCAGCTGGCCAAAATACCATAATTTGTAGGCTACGCACATAAAACGAGCGCATTTAGCCCAACACACAGCATTGTTTTGGATGTTCGGTAAGTTCAGTCACTAAATATATATGTGATAAACGCCGACCAATCAGGTTGTGAACGGATCCCTATGCCTTTTGGTGCTGTGTCTTTAAGAGTCAGTGTTAAAATGCCAATGTGAACATTAAGTGGACCAGGACACTGCAGGACTAAACCAAATGAATCAAACTACAAGTGTGTACACATCCCTACTCATGCTTATGTTGTTCTAAACCTGTATGATGGATTTTGTTCCTGTGGAACACAAAAGGAAGTGCTTTCCATTCCGAACACTGCTCTTTTTCATACATTGCAAGTGGATGGGGACTATAATATACGAATTAAAAGTAAATATAAAAGTAGTCAATATGACTTTTGCACTGTAAGTCTCCTGAAAGACAGTGAAAGTCTATAGTATATAAGTCTATACAGTATAGTAGTCCCCATTCACTTTCATTGTATGTTAAAGAGCAGCTTAGACATTCTGCCAAACTTCTCCTTTTGTGTTCCATAGAACAAAGAAGTACAGCCATACAGATTTCTAAAGACGCAATTGATGATATAAATGAAATATTTAGTTAAATGTTCTTTTAAAAGCTTTGTGCTGATGAAGTATATCTCTTGTTGTCACCGTTCTATTATAAAAAATAAAAAATTTGTAGGTGTTGTTAGGGTAAACGCTGATATAGTGGTGAGAGAAAAGGTTGCCATGATCTATGAACTGTCAGATGAAGTGGCTTCGCTCCTAACTGCCTGGTAAGCTCTATTCTACTGGGAGGGTTTTGTCCACAATATAAATCTATTATGGTTTAAATGGTATGACAGATAAAAAATGACTTTTTTGATGCTATTTTTTTGAAAGGCATCCTTAACTGCATTAGCTCAGACTGCCCGGCGATCCATACATAGTTTTTCCAAGGCGTTGCATGTGTCTGTCTGTGTGTATATTTCTGTGTATTGGTATAAAGTATGTGTTGTTGTATACGGAGAGAGACAAAGAAAGAATTAGACAGACAGAAGGAGAGACAGAGATTCCCAGAGGACAGGTCTCAGGGGACATGAAGCTTGCCGGTGTATTATTTGGGATTGTCATGCTTGCACACCCCTCACATGTGTAGGGAGTTTGATGGGGCTAAGTATTGATTTCATATGGCTTCTGAAGTATCCATCAGCTGATCCCATATGAATTCCGTGTTTACATCCTGCAGGACAGGCAGCTTCTGCACACAAAGGGATTTAAATGTTTGTTGTTTAACGTACGAAGCCGAAGGGAAGCGTGCAGTAAAAGTATTGATTCGCTTATGGAGAGCAGAGGTTGTTTTATTGTTTTTTTTCTAAATGAAAGGTATCCAGCCAACTGTATCTCCCTACAGAGCTGGAGCTCTTGGCATCTCTTAATGCTAATAAATACAGAAGCAAGACGATGTGCAAAGAAAGAGAGAGAAAAAATAACTGAACCTGTGGTTCAATGCTTTTGTTTATTAAAAATTATTTTATGGTCAAACATGCAAGAATTGTTACAATTGTACATCAGAGATTCATTGAGTTGAAATTTCAGGGAGGATTTCAGGAGACTTCTGCCGATAACAAAGAAACAAACGGGTTGAGGAAGAAATCTGATCAATTCGTCTTTCATTATTTTGGCGATAATGTTTATTGATCCTCAAGCCAAGAGGGTATATCGGGTTATTGTATTTTTGGAATCTAGCATGTGTTCGATGGATGTAATGTTTCCTCTGTGTCCAATAGCAGGCATTTTCTCCAGTAATCAACCTGTCTTTTTCAATTTTCAGTGCTCTGTATTTAATACAGAAAAGTCCATTTACAGATCATTGATTTGGTGTATCACACTGATAAAAGATCCTACATGAACTGCAGGTAAAAATGTTTGTAATGTTCATACAATGCTAAACAGAAACTTAAATAGCATTCAGTGTGGTCCAGAAGTCTAAGACCACATTAAAATTTTGACTAAAACCTGAAATAAACAGAACCTTTTAAGACTTTTGAATTTAAAACTAAAAATGGAACCTAAAACTGTTGTCATGGAGATGTACGAAATATTAAGAAAATCTAAAATACAGGTCAGTAAGATTTTTCTTATTTTTGTAATGAAAGGGGCTAGGACACATTCAATTGATCAAAAGTGACCGTAAAGACATTTATAATTTTACAAAAGATTGTTTCAAATAAATGCTGTTCCTTTTCATCACCAAAGGATCCTGAAAAAAAAACAAAAAAAACTCTATTACCGTTTCCACAAAAATATGAAGCAACACAACTGTTTTCAACATTAATAATAATAAGAAATGTTTCTTGAGCAGCAAATCCGCATATTAGAATGATTTCTGAAGGATCATGTGACGCTTAACTTTGCCATTCCAAGAATAAATTACATTTTAAAATGTTAAAATAGAAAAGATTTTTAAATTGTTTATTGTATTTTTATTTAATAAATAAAGTCTTAGTGAGCATAAGATACTTATTTCAAAAGCATTTAAAAATCTTACCGACCACAAACTTTTTAAACAATATTGTACATTCATATTTTACTTCAACGTTTCCCTCACATTGTTATTGTGATATAATTTGTAATTTACTTTGCATTCAAAAGCAAAACATTTAAATCTATATCTAGATCAGGTTGGTAACTGATCTTGAAGTAACATTATTACAGTATTTTCCAGTGTTATTTAACAATTCAGACCTTTAGACAAGACCCTGGCTGAATCTAAAATCACCCCTTATACCCTCAAATAGGGCATTATTTGAGGGGACAGCCATTTGTAGTGGTGTCCAAAATCATAGTGGACGTTATTGAGTGCACTCATTCTATCCGACATTGCACCGCTATAACGAGTGTACAGCCGATGTACACTCAACAGCTGTCCAGATTCACTCCTTCAAGTGAACTGTATTAGTGGGCTAAAGTAGGGAATGGTGATTGAGGGTTTAGGGGGTGAATTCGGATTCAGCCCATGTGTTTTTGTAAGGGTTACAGTGACGTCAATTCACCAAAAGCCAAGACTCTGACATCATCCAGTCTTACTCCCTCAACCGATGTGACAGTCCCACAGTCAATTAGCCTACTTCACACTACTTAACACAAAGCTCAAAAGTCTGAAGTTTCGTAATGTTGGAAAACTAACACTTGATGGGGGGAAAAAAAAAAAATACAAAAAGACATTAAATTACCATTAAATAGTGACCAGCAATCACTATTATAAAATTTAAAAAATCTATTTTTGTATTAAAGTATGTAGAAAAAATCAGTCTCATGAAAAACAAAAACTTTTCTTCAAATTGCGAATGAAATTAGACGGCCGTTACGGATTTGGTGTTGATCAACCTCACGAAGGCGAAGGAGAGCTTGGAACATGTACTTTAATAATAAACTCAGGAAACGGGCAGGAAAAACACCAAAATACAAGACCGGGAACCGACTAACACTAAGGGCAAACAGAGGGCTTAACTACACGGGAAACAAGGTGATGACTAGACTAATTAACAAGACACAGCTGGAACAAATTAACTCATAATGAGGGTGACCATGGGAACACAGGAGTGGTGGGAAAACTGAACAAAGGAACATGTGACAACCAAAAGCACAACAGAAACAGACTAGACATGTAACATTACGCCCCCTCGGAGTAGGCGCGTCCTCGCTCCGTAAAAGGAGCGACTGGGTGGAGGTGGGGGCTCTGGAGGAGGACGCGGAAACACAGGGGAAAAGTCCAAAACCAGCAAAAAAGTCCATGGGGGCATGGAAGGAGGGAGGAGCCAGTGGGGGAGCCTGGAGCAGGAGCCAGATGGCACAGAGACCAGCCAGGACGATGCCCCAGGGTGGAGTCGACGGTGGGAGGAGCCAAGGAGGTGTCAAAATGGAGGCAGACGACACCCTGGGGACGACCAACGAGGAAACCACCAGCGATGATGGAGCTGCCAGGTCGATGAGCCTGCATGAGACCGGAGGCCCAGGAGACGCGCGTCCGAGGTGGAGCCCGGGACACCACAGGACAGAGGCTGAGCCGGTGCGACGAGGATAAAGGCAGAGCTGAAGGGAAGGCGGCGCCAGACAAAACCAAAGCTGTAGGCAGGTTGACGACCTGGAGAAACCGTATGGCCGAAGGTGTCCGGTGGAGCTGAGGGAGGGAGGAGCCATGGCGTAGCCGAAGTGTCGACGGGCCGTGGTGGAGTGCAGGGTGAGGAGACTGGCGGTGACGACAGGGGATCCTCTGTGTTGGGCGGAACTGCTGGACAGAAGCCCCGAGGCGAGTCAACACTACATGTGGGAGAAGCAGAAGGGATGAAGGACAGCATTGTAGGCAGGGCTGAGGAACTGGTTGACTGAGGAGGTGGGAGAGGGAGGCTGGGTGGGAGTTTTGAAGACTCTACTTGTTACTTAGGATGCTGGAGAGACAGGGGGCGCTGAAGCCACAGGATGCACTGGAGACACCGGATGCACTGGAGACACAGGGGGTGCTGGAGACACAGGGGAACTGGGGATAGCCTCTCCAAAAAAGTCAATAAGATCCTCCTCGAAAATGTCCCGTAGTTCCTTGAGGTAACCGCCAGAGGTCCTCGTTACTTCCACCGCGGCTGGGTGGTGGGTGGGGCTCCCTTCCCAGCCCTCAAGCTCCACGAGTATCCCCTCCTCGACGCACGATGTTGCCGGCTCACGCACCTGGTCAGACCCTCGCTGTGGTCCGGGCTCCGGGGCGATGACTCCTCTCAACCTCTGTCTGGGTTTGAGCTCATCGATCGTGGCAGGCCGGTCTCCATGGTCTGCGGCAGGCACAGGCAACTCCCTTGTGCCGGTCGTGGTTGGGTGGTGGATGGCTGGTCTCTGGCGGTGGTGGAGTCCCACTCTGGTCACGCTGTCCTCATCAGCGGGGCTGATGGTAAAGGGCAAGTTGTTATTAACCAGTACCCACTCCACGAATGCGACGAAATCTTCCTTTGGACCGCCCCGCTGGGACGCGTGCCTTCAACCGCTCACTCAGGCCAGCATAGTAAAAACCACAGAGTGGTTAATCACTAAAGCTGTCAGTCAGTTCATTGCAAACTCTTCGGCCCCTATCATACACATACAGTTTTGTGCTAGTTTCAGCCCGACACAGTTATCATTTTCACATCCAGCGCCAAATATTTTAAATGGCAAATGCACTCGCGAGCGATCTGTTCACCCATGGGCGTGCTGGTCTGAAAACAAGTTGTGTTCAGGCGCATTGTTGACGCTTTACTATTTTGAGGCAACTGAAATCGACTCCCCTAAATTCCGCTCGCAAATTCGAATCTGCCATGGTCCAAGCGCAACTGGCTTTTAAAGGGAATGGGAAATGAGACTCTGATTGGTTTAATGCACATTATGCCCAAAACACACCCATGACTCATTAAGAGACTAGGTACAACCCTGTTGGAACATGCGCCTGGGGCACCAACTGTTTTTTCCGTCGTTTAACTAGCAAAAGTGGATTCGGACACGCCCTAAGTGCACCTGTAGCCCGGCTCCGCCCTCCTGTACGCCCTTCTGCTCAATTTTCATTTTCCTTCAGTACGTCATCTGGGTTTGCGGTATATTGTCTGGTTTTCTCCGGTCAAATTTTAACCAGTCAAATCAGTGAACAGAGGGAGTGGCTGAGAACGATGATGTTGATGTCGTGCGCTAGTTTGAGATGACAATAGTTAGATCCAATAGTTTTAAATTTCAACAGAGTTGCCGCCTTCAAGGAAGTTAACGCTTGTCAATGGAGAATTGCCAAACTCTCTGTACAAATGAAATGTACGAGTGTCTGGTAGGACCAGGCTATTGCACCTGCGCCATGCGACCATGTGCTCAGATCGTTAAAATAAGGCCCTTCGAGTGTGAAAACCCCTATTATTATTTGTCTCGGATTTGTTTAATTTAATGAGAGGATTTATGCACGTGCAGAACTTAGTAAACTTATGCTAAATATAACTCATTCAGCATTTTGAAAGATACTAAGTGGATTCTCACTACCGGTAACCTAAACACCTCTGATTGGTCATTAATTTCAACAGAAATCCCTGTGATTGGCTACAATACTCAACGCTGCAAAATCTCATTGTAAATAGACACATTGGCATCGCCATTGAACTCACCTTGCACTAATCCAATCAGATCACTTCAATTTACTTACTTTTCTCTTTTATTTAACAATACATATTATTTGTTACATGTAGTAATATAACTGTTAATCCTACAATAAAAATTTTATTACTTGCATTGATCTAACCAGGCAGCCAAGTATGTCAGTTGCCATACCCTGCCATACCCAATTGACGCCGCTGATGGGATGGGAATTGGTTTTGCTCCCCTAATCCAATATCTTCTATTTCTGCCCTAAATGAAGTCAATCACCTGAACAGCACTCTGGTTGGATCTGTGTTCAAGGCCTGCTGAGGGTAATTGGCGAGCTCTGCTCAATAAGCGATAATCAAACCCTGTCCACATGGTTAACGGAGAGACTTGTGGGAAGGGCTTTTTTGATGATGATAACTTAGCTCACACTAAAATTACTGAACATTCCCACATGAATCCTGAGCATTATGGGCCCGAAGCCGTCATAGCTCATTATCCATGATTTATGCAAAATGGGAATAATTTGAGTAAAAACAAAAGGAGGAGAGTGATTTGTGTATGTGTGCTTTTCAAGAATGCTGATAAATTTGGTGCAAACCCTTAATCAGATGAAGTTGTTTAAAGCCAGTCATCTGTCACAGCCTCTCATTAACTGTAACAGTCTCATTTTCCTTTTTCTGCATGCTCGGGTTTCTTGTATGCATCTGTCAATATCATAAGCAGCTGACCGGGTCTGTGTCTGCAGGCCATGCACTGTGGTATCCCTCAGCTGTCCATTAAAGCATCAGACAGCAGCTCATTTGACCTCCAGGGTTTGCCGCTGTCATTGAGGTGGTCATTAACTCTCAGCTTTTTCACATCATGTTTTCAAGTCAAGCTGACACACTTTGTCTGATCGTTTCTGCAGTGTGAGTGGAAGAGCTTGAAAGAGCTTGGAAGATGCAAGAGACACTGAGAATATAGTTAGACCTACTTTTTCATTATGAATTGAGAACCAAAACATTGTTTCTGCCGTCATTTAGCCAAGGTTTTCAAAAACATTTTCTGATATAATAAGTTTCCAGTATTCCAGGATGCTTCAGTATTCATAATGATTGTAAATGGCATCTTCTCAGGAACGCATCTCCTGAAATGCACTTGGGGTGAATTTCATCAACATAAAAAATAAACAATTATATTTTGAAATATAGCAATTAAGCTTTTTAGAGATTTTTAGAACCATTGTGACACAATTTTCATTTTTCATTTTATTCACATTAACATTTCATCAATTCACATTCACATTTAAATCTATGAAAATTATATGGAGTACCACAAATAATTATAAATATATTATAAATATATTCTTATTTTTTGCGTGTGTAATGAGATGCATTTCGTCTTACAGTAATGAGAATGAAATGTATTTTGTGTGACTGTAATGAGAATAAGATGTGTCCGTGTTACTGTAAAGAGAATGAGATGTATTTCGTGTTATAGTAATGGCAATACATTTTGTTACGGTAATGGGAAGGACATTTACATTTACATTTAGTAATTTAGCAGACGCTTTTATCCAAAGCGACTTACAAATGAGAGCAATAGAAGCAACTAAAAACAGTCAAGGGCAACAATATGCAAGTGCTGTAACCAAGTCTCAGTTATATCTAGCACAGAACACGTAGGACGGAAGAATTTTTTTTTTTATATATATATATATAGACAAACAGAAAACGAATAGAGTGATAAGTGCTGTTCTTTATTGGTCAGGTGCTGCTGGAAAAGATGCGTTTTAAGATATTTTTTTGAAAATGGCTACCGACTCGGCTGCTCGAATTGAGACGGGCAGGTCAAGGTCCTTGTGAGGGATTTCATGCCTCTTTGGGTTTGCGCCACAAGGCGCCGTTCACTTGCAGAACGCAAGCTTCTGGAGGGTGTGTAACTCTGAACAAGCGAGTTTAGGTCTGTTGGTGCAGAGCCAGTGGTTGCCTTGTAGGCGAGCACCAGTGCCTTGAATTTGATTCAAGCGGCTATTGGCAGCCAGTGCAGACTGATGAAGAGAGGTGTGATGTGCGCTCCCTTCGGCATTTATTTTGTGTTGTTATGCGAATGAGATTTATTTTGGGTTACGGTAACTGTTTTTTATAATACGGTAATGAGAATGAGATGTATTTCGTGTTACGGTAATGAGAATGAGATGTCTGTTACGGTAATGAGAATGAGATGTATTTCGTGTTACGATAATGAATGAGATGTATTTTGTGTTACGGTAATGAGAATATGTCTGTTACGGTAATGAGAATGAGATGTATTTCGTGTTATGGTAATGAGAATGAGATGCATTTCGTGTTGCGGTAATGGCAATGACATTTTGTTATGGTAACGGGAAGGAGATTTTGTGTTATTGTAATGAGAATGAGATTTATTTTGGGTCACTGTAACTGTTTTTCATGATACGGTAATGAGAATGAGATGTCTGTTACAGTAATGAGAATGAGATGCATTTTGTGTTACGGAATGAGAATGATATGCATTTCATGTTACAGTAATGGCAATGACATTTTGTTATGGTAACGGGAAGGAGATTTATTTTGTGTTATTGTAATGAGAATAAGATTTATTTTGGGTTACTGTAACTGTTTTTCATGATACGGTAATGAGAATGAGATGTCTGTGTTACGGAAAGAGAATGAGATGTATTTCATGTTGCGGTAATGGCAATGACAATTTGTTATGGTAACAGGAAGGACATTTATTTTGTGTTACGGTAATGAGAATGAGATGTGTCTGTGTTACAGTAATGATACTGAGATGTATTTCGGTTACGTAACGGCAATGACATTTTGTTACAGTAACGGGATGGACATTTATGATACGTAATGAAAATTTGATTTCTTTTTCCATGTCTATTACGATAATGAGAATTTGGTGGGGAAATATGCTTTATAGTCATAAAAATTGTGTCAAAAGGCAAAAGTCTTAAAGGTGATAAATATAGTTAATTTTATTTAAGCAAAACCTAATTTATAATTTCAGTTTTTTATTATCTTGGGGGTGAAATATGGCTCGGGCATGTACTTCACATGCTTTGTGAGTCACTTGTGTTGTATCCCACTGCAGTCTTTATATCTTACAGATTCTGGTTCTAGATTCAGTCTATACTCTTAGTCATGGTCAGTTGAATGGGGACCACTTCTTCTAGGGAAGTATGGCTAATCTTTTGCTGGTCTCGCACTTTCTCATCACTGAGCAGGTTTATTCCAGGAATAGTGGCACGTTGAGCTGCAGTAAAGTCCTTCATTTTTCAAATAATGAAAAATGCATCCTGTTTTGGTTGTAGCAAAAAAAGAAAAAGAAAAAAAGAGCTGGGAAAGTGAAGAGTGAGTCAGGTTTATCTGCTGCTGCAGAGTAATGAGAGTTCTTGTGAAAGTGTCTCTGCAAATTTGTGTGTGTGTGCAGCTGCTGATTGGATGATTAGATTCAGTTTAACTAGTTTAGCACCGTTTCGAGTGGCACAGCACATCATAAAGATGCACACTTGCAGTGTAGACAGTTTCAATGATTACAGTAGAACTGATCAAGCTCCGTGTTCCTTCACTCGTTTGCTGTGTAACACTGTTTGAGTCTGGAGAGAAGGGTTTTTTTTTAGGGGAGGTGTTCTAATCTCCTTTCCTGCGCACTGCCCAAAACTCCCCAACCAACCACAGTTGCTGCTTTTACATAAAACAATGACTTGGTGGCGCTCACAAACAGATTATTTTGCTTTACATACTGTAAGCGACAGTGAATAACAGAGAAAGTGGCTCTTTTGTCTCTGTACTCCATAGTAAATACAATAATCTGAACTGCTGTTTGAAAACATGTAAATACTGTTTCTGTTTAAATTTCTTCTCTGTGACAAGCAGGCGGGTCTCAGAAACAGAAAGTTGCACAGTGCTTTTTGTACCAGGGTAACCAGAGTATTTTTGATATCCTAAAAACACCACCTACTGGCAGAGAGTGATTTTTACTTTATTAATTCAGCCCATCTTCAGTTTTTTTACACATTGGTCTGAATAGACAAATCACAAATCATTCATGCAGAGCATTCAAATTGGTTTGAACAGGCCTTAAGGCAGTTACCACACAAAAAAGTCAGTTTATAAACTCGCAATTATGAGAAATAAAGTCAGAATTGTGAGATATAATAGTGACACTAATATTTGATTTGCTCTGTAGTAAATCACGGAGTCATTTCAAGTTTTGCTGATGATACTTCCTATTCTTTTGTTTTCTGCCTGCGGTAACTATGAGTGAAACTTCATAATTGTGTATCAGACATTTAAAGGTGAATTGCACTTATTCAATCATAAAAGATTCAATTAT
Organism: Paracanthobrama guichenoti; assembly: GCA_018749465.1. Classification (NCBI taxonomy): domain Eukaryota; kingdom Metazoa; phylum Chordata; class Actinopteri; order Cypriniformes; family Gobionidae; genus Paracanthobrama; species Paracanthobrama guichenoti. The sequence continues at coordinate 114,842 of JAGHMJ010002913.1, forward strand.
TGTTGTGCAGAAAAAATATACTGTTACACACCTCGGGTCGTTAATGGCCCTATACAATGTTTATAAAAAAGGGGAAAACGGCATTCTTTTATTAATTTTTTTAATTTTTTATTGATATATTGTTTCTGCTTGATTGAGGAATATCAAGAAGCACGATGTCTAACTTTAAAAAATGAATGAGGAGGAGGGTAGTGAAGGACGTCCCGGGTCACTAAAGACCCGAGGTACGCGTTTAAGGGTTAATAAAAACAAGCTTCCATAGAATTTCAGTACATGCAGTACGTCATCCAGCATCATGAATACTGTTTTTTGGAAGTCATACTCATTTGACATACTCTGTTTTTACATTCTGTCACTGTGTTGGAAAGCACTTTGCATATTCGGACACAGTGTCTGTCTGTGTGAGTAAGCAAGCACCATTGGCGGCGGCGTGTACAGCTGCTAGCTGCAGATTACCATAATGATGCGAGCAGTTCAGTAGAGCAGAACGCACAAAGCTCAAGGAAGTAAGTGTGAAATTAAGGAAGAATTTACAACAGTGCCAATGCAGCACACTCACACCGCAGCCCGCATGAAGACTGTCACTAATTGGATTTACAGCTTATGGAGGAATCCCTCTGTCACCATACACTGCTTCAGAAAACACTCAACTCATTCATTATTCTCTCTTTCTCTCCTTTCCTCCTTTCCTCCTTCTGACCCCCCTGCTTCGCTTTGGGTTGCATAAGTCTAATTTAGTGGTAATTGGAATAAACATCAGAGTGCCTTTATAATCTGACTGTAGAGAGAAATTGCTGTAGTGTGTTTATGCAGTTTGGCTCTATTTAATTACAGTTTCAGGGATCCTTAAGACCTACATTTATATTTACCATTTACTTAGCATTAAAGTCACTAGCACTCTGTAGCTTCTCTGAATTTTAATTGCAAAATCAGGTTACACTTTATTTTAAGGTGTCTGTGTTACAGTGTAATTATACATTTAAGTACTGAGTAATAATAATAAACTACATATACTTACTATAGGGTTAGTTGCATGTAATTATGCATAATTTACTGTTATTGCTATAGTAAGTACATGTAACAAGGACACTGTAAATAAAGTGTTACCCAAATTCATTTTATATTGCGTGTGTGTGTGTGTATACATACACCGATCAGGCATTACATTATGACCACTGACAGGTGAAGTGAATAACACTGATTATCTCTTCATCACGGCTCTTGTTAGTGGGTGGGATATATTAGGCAGCAAGTGAACATTTTCGTCCTCAAAGCTGATGTGTTAGAAGCAGGAAATGTGGAATTGTGATCTTGTGTCATCTCCAAAACTTTCAGCTCTTATGGGGTGTTCCCGGTCTGCAGTGGTCAGTATCTATCAAAAGTGTTCCAAGGAAGGAACAGTGGTGAACCGACAACATGGTCATGGATGGCCAAGGCTCATTGATGCACGTGGGGAGCGAAGGCTGGTACAATCAAACAGATAAGCTACTGTAGCTCAAATTGCTCAAGAAGTTAATGCTGGTTCTGATAGAAAGGTGTCAGAATACACAGTGCATCACAGTTTGTTGCGTATGGGGCTGTGTAGCCACACTGACGGCTGTGCTGACCCCTGTCCACCGCCGAAAGTGCCAACATTGGGCATGTGAGCATCAGAACTGGGAAATGGAAGAAGGTGGCCTGGTCTGATGAATCATGTTTTCTTTTACATCACGTGGATAGCCGGGTGCGTGTGCGTCGCTTGCCTGGGGAACAGACACTAGGATGCACTATGGGAAGAAGGCAAGCCGACAGTGTGATGCTTTGGGCAATGTTCTGCTGGGAAACCTTGGGTCCTGCCATCCATGTGGATGTTACTTTTACACGTACCACCTACCTAAGCATTGTGTATGTGACAAATAAAACTCTTGAATCTTGTCATCACAGGAATAAATTACATTTTAAAATATATTAAAACACAAAACGGTTCATTTAAAGGGTATTGATATTTCACAATGTTGTAGGTTTTACTGTATTATTAATGTAGCCTTAGACAAAAACATTAACAAGCTTACGAACCCCAAACTTTTAAACCATAGTGTAATTTGAGAGGCACAATTGCATAAGCTATCAAGTCTCAAGAAGTTTGTTACTTACACCAAAAGAATATTTGTGCATCTTCTAAAGGCTTATAAATCATTCATAATGATGGTTTGAGGGACAAATTGAATCAATTTCATTACCAGTTTTGTCTTTCATTTTTGCGATCATATTAATTGATATTCTAGCCAAGAGGGTGGATTGGTTTATTATATTTTTGCGTTTGGGCATGTGTTCAGTGAATGCAATTCTCTGTGTCTCATTATAAGCCATTTTCTCCAAATCAAAAAGTCATTATTTTATGGGTCTCATTGATAAAGGTTTGAATAAAGAAACTCAGAATATATAGATTGGCCACTTGTGAAAATGTTTATGCATTATTTAGGATTTATTTAATTTAATAATAATTTAAAAAAATATTATCAGCTTAATAATTTGAGTAAAAAGTTGAATTGAAAAATAAACATGAATTTTAGAATGTCTTAGCATTTATTTTGTACTCTTTTTGCTTTAATGCCAGCAGCATTCAAAACTCCACAAGTTGATGATTGTGTTATCCAGCATGATTTAAGAATGATCCAAATAACATCTTGCTTCCATTGAAGTGCAAGAACATCTGTCCATCTGCACAAAGAGGTTCACATGATCAGTGTCACAAATATACTTATTTTTATAAATATTAGTGACCTGATAATCTGTGTTGGGTGTAATGCATTACTAAGTGATTATTTACTATAATTTTGCTTTTTTCTGTAATTTACAGTTACTTCTGATGTAATTGCTTTAAATACTGTGTAGATTAGGGCTGTGCGATATTGAAGAAAAATGCGATATGCAATACCTTGTTAAATGCGATATTCAGTATGCGATATGATATTGCTAAATTATATTTAAAAAAAATTTAAAACCGAGAATATCATTTTTGTGTTTCACACTCTTTCTGTGAAAAGAAAAAGCATCGCTACAACTTCTGAAAGTGACCAGCAGTGTTCTAGCAAATAATTGTCACAAATCTGACAATATAATTTTAACATAAATGTAATGCAAATATTTAAATACTAAAAACTCTTTGCTTCACTTGGTAATCTATAGTTATATCAACCTAAAACTTAACATCAAGAACATCCAGGTACACAAAAACACCTGAACTAGGGGTGGATGATTATTTTTATTTTTATTTATCTTTGCTATTAAAAATAAGAACTAAAAACCGTAGCCTTCACATGAATTAAACATACACTGATGCATAATAAAGCTACAAAGGTTATTCAGCCAAGAGCACTGAGTGATTTTCTCTTTATCTTTTGTTGTTTGACAGACAGCAGCAGGTTTACTGTATCGGCAGGCTTACTGTACTGTATCAGCAGGTTTACTGTACTGTATCGGCAGGTTTACTGTACTGTATCGGCAGGTTTACTGTATCTGCAGGTTTACTGTACTGTATCGGCAGGTTTACTGTTTCAGCAGGTTTACTGTATTAGCAGATTAACTGTATCAGCAGGTTTACTGTATCGGCAGGTTTACTGTGCTATATCGGCAGGTTTACTGTACTGTATCAGCTGGTTTACTGTATCAGCTGGTTTACTGTATCAGCAGGTTTACTGTATCGGCAGGTTTACTGTATCGGCAGGTTTACTGTATCAGCAGGTTTACTGTACTGTATTAGCAGGTTTACTGTACTGTATCAGCAGGTTTACTGTACTGTATCAGCAGGTTTACTGTACTGTATCGGCAGGTTTACTGTATCGGCAGGTTTACTGTACTGTATCAGCAGGTTTACTGTACTGTATCAACAGGTTTACTGTACTGTATCGGCAGGTTTACTGTATCGGCAGGTTTACTGTACTGTATCAGAAGGTTTACTGTATCAGAAGGTTTACTGTATCGGCAGGTTTACTGTATCAGCAGGTTTACTGTACTGTATCGGCAGGTTTACTGTACTGTATCGGCAGGTTTACTGTACTGTATCAGCAGGTTTACTGTATCGGCAGGTTTACTGTACTGTATCGGCAGGTTTACTGTACTGTATCGGCAGGTTTACTGTACTGTATCGGCAGGTTTACTGTACTGTATCAGCAGGTTTACTGTATCGGCAGGTTTACTGTACTGTATCAGCAGGTTTACTGTATCAGGTGGTTTACTGTATCGGCAGTTTTACTGTACTGTATCAGCAGGTTTACTGTATCAGAAGGTTTACTGTATCGGCAGGTTTACTGTATCAGGTGGTTTACTGTATCGGCAGTTTTACTGTGCTGTATCAGCAGGTTTACTGTATCAGAAGGTTTACTGTATCGCCAGGTTTACTGTATCGGCAGGTTTACGGTTTCAGCAGGTTTACTGTACTGTATCAGCAGGTTTACTGTATCGGCAGTTTACTGTACTGTATCAGCAGGTTTACTGTATCAGCAGGTTTACTGTACTGTATCAGCAGGTTTACTGTATTAGCAGGTTTACTGTATTGGCAGGTTTACTGTATTAGCAGGCTGTCACTTTAAGAGCTAATGCACGGATCTTATTGACACGCATTCGCTTTCTTTCCCCAACTGATGTCGTTCATTTAAAGCATAACCGACTGTGTTTACATGAATACTCAAGATATTTTGACATAACTGTGTGTATTTGACAGTTTGAGTGTGTAACAAGACACGGAAATGTTGAAGTAGCTTATTAAAATCATTCAGATATTGCGTGCCCTTGCGATATGCATATCGCGATATGTACATTTGCGATATTTCGATATATTGTGCAGCCCTAGTGTAGATCTAGAACACTGAATAAAAGTGTATTTAACATCAAAATGTAATGTCTAATGTTAATGTATAGTTTTTAATGTAAGCTTCTCCCTTTGAATTCTCTGATTCAGAAATTAGCAATGAGTATGCAATGCTTTTTATTGTGAGAGAGTAATTAGTAATTAAGTAGCTCATAATTAGTTACTTTTTTTAGTGACTTACCCAACACTACTGATAATATGTCATATAATAAAACACAAGCATATGTGATCTGTAAGGAATGGATATTGGTTCCTTGCACAAGTGAGGCGCAACATTAGGTATTGCTCAACATTGTTACATTTGGTGTTCAGAATGTACGTTTAAGGCATCTAAATTGCTCACAAGCCAAACACCGAGAGATTATGTAGATCTGTAGATCAAATGAGATTATTGATTGATGTCTGTGAGAGCAAATGGTGAAATTTAGATTCCTGCAGAGCAAATTAAAGTGGAATGAACAGTGAATGCATATCAGTCATTATGGCCTTATCAGAGTAATGGTGTCATTTTGAGAGTAATAGTGTGTTTCAGTGGGATCAGCAGAGAGGGCAGGCATATTAAGGGCCATTTAATGTCCTGCTGTCCCTTTCTCTTCTTGGTCACTGTATATTGTCTCTTTCTTCTGGCTCTCTATTATTAGCTATAGATTATAGTGGGGTTGGTATGGAGTAGTGGTAAGGGCTCAGGAAGCAGGGAAATTGCTGCAGTACCCATGAACCATCACCACTGTACCCTGCAGCAAGGCAGTTCAAGTGGATTGCTCTTGTTATATGTTTGTGGCACATGTCAAAGTTGTGGAAGCACTTGCCTTGGTTCTGGTTATGTGGTGATGCTTAAAAAGTAACTTTTTAAAAAATTTTTAGCTGAATTAAATTGGAGCATTGTGCAAGATGTACAACATAACTTAAAAGTATTTGGACACTTGTAAATGTAGGAAATTCATTGCACAAGTAAGCAGATATCAAGTGTCATCTGCAAACTAAACGGTGTTAGACGTCATGATAATAATAATAATTATAATAATAATAATCATAAATGTATTATTATTTGTATTAAGACTATTGGTCAAAAGTTTGGGATCATTAAGATTCTAAATGTTTTTTAAATGAAGTCTCTTACGCTCACCAGTGCTGTATTTATTTGATCAACAATACAGTAAAACGCTAACATTATGAAATATTATTATTATTATTATTATTATATATTAAATATCAAATATTATCATTTTGATATATTTTAATATATAATCTATTTTAATAGAAATAAATATAAATCAATATAAACAGCATTTATTTGAAATAGATATATCTTGTAACATTTAAATGTTTTTGTCACTTTTGATCAATTTCATACATCCTTGCTGTATATGTTTTGTTTTTATCTTACCCCAAACTTTTGAATGGAAGTGTATATTTTTTCCCACTAAACTCTTTTAAACATTAATAATAAATGTTATTGTGAAATGTTTCACCTTGAATAGTGTGCTGATTGGATCTGTTTGGATAATGTGTATCAAATCAAATCAAATCAAATCAAATCAAATCACCTTTATTTATATAGCGCTTTTAACAAGTCCAATTGTTTCAAAGCAGCTTCACATTGTTAACAGGAAAATAATGCAACAGAATTTGTACAGTCGCTCTGGTGAAACGGTGATGTTATCCAGCTAATTTCAAGTATCATATAGTGTCAATGCGGGCAGATCGTTTATCTGACATGCTCTCTGCAGACATTTCAGGGATGCGTTGGTCATGTCCAGGCGCTGGTCCACCATCTGATCTGGATACGGCCTGGATACGGCTGACTGCAGTAAACCTCGGGATAAACAGAGAGACTAACATTAGCGTAGATGCCATTCTTCTTATGATGTAATGAGTACATCAGGCGTTATGGGAAGTGTTCCCCGGTTCCGGCTGACCTAGTTAATGCAGCCTAACAATCATTTACTGATTTTGAATAATAGAAATTGATAATGTTCTATGTGTATGCCATAGTAAAGACATGTGTTTTTAGTCTAGATTTAAACTGACAGAGTGTGTCTGCTTCCCGAACAATGCTAGGAAGACTGTTCCAGAGTTTAGGTGCTAAATAGTAAAAGGATCGACCGCCTGCAGTTGATTTTGATATTCTAGGGATTATCAACTGGCCAGAGTTTTGAGACCGCAATAGACGTGATGGAGTATAATGCGTTAAGAGTTCGCTCAAGTACTGGGGAGCTAAACCATTTAGTGCTTTGTAAGTAATAAGCAAGATTTTAAAATTTATACAATGTTTAATAGGGAGCCAGTGCAGTGTTGACAGAACCGGGCTAATATGGTCATACTTCCTTGTTCTAGTAAGAGCTCGAGCTGCTGCGTTTTGGACCAGCTGGAGTTTGTTTATTAAGCGAGCCATCATTAAATATTCTAGAAGGACTTTATAATATTGAATGATTTTTTCTTCTATAAAGAAGTATTGTCCTAGGTCAGTGTTTCTCACCTGGTGGGTCACGACCCAAAAGTGGGTCTAAGTGTACAGTCCAAGAAACAACATAATAAACAAAAAACGTAATTCTAAATGTTTTTCTGAAACGAGACTTTTATTTTGAAAAACGTCCAAAAGGGTTGTACCTAGTGTAACATGCAATAACCAATCCGCCATCTCCCATTCCCTTTAAAAGCCAGTTGCACTCGCACCATGGCTATTTACATGGCAGAATTTGCAAGTGGAACGATTGAACACTTCTCCAGAGAGGAATCCTTTTATCCTTACTTCATTTCGTTATATTGTACTTGTACATGTGTAATGACAAATAAACTTGAAACTTGAAACTTTTATTTTTAATATTTAAAAATGTTTGTGTGCTGCTGCGCGTCCCTGTGTGTGTAATAAGCAGAGTGTATGCACGTTGTGCACCCGCCTATAGGTGCATATTACTAATGCGTGCTTTAAATAAAGTACTGTGCTATTGACTTTAGACCAGGTTTCAGTTGGTCAATGGTGCAGTCATTTTCAGTTGCCTCAAAATAGCAATGCACCAACAATGCGCCTGAACACACCTCGTTTTCAGACCAGCACGCCCATGGGCAAACAGATGGCCACGAGTGTATCTGATTTTTAAACAACGTGGTACTGGACATGAAAATGATAACTGCGTCGGGCTGAAACTAGCAAAAAACACTTGCATCATGCCTGGCGTGGCATTGCGCCGGGTGTATGATGGGGCCCTATGTCAGTGTCATTATTCTAATGGTATTTTTGTAACTTGTTATGAAATAAAAAATCTTTCACCTCAGACAAACTTTCCTGCCCTGTCAGACATTTGACTGTACTGTGTATCACTTCTCTATATGTAAAGAGCAGAATAAATTACGAGCATGCAACATCGTTGTTATATTGTCAATTAGTAAGTCATGAAATAAAACTAAAGTACCAAGAAGTCACGTAACTGGTACGTTGTGTGTTAGCTCGGAAGGATTAGCAAAGTGGGTCACGGATTAAGGACCATGGGAAAATGTTGTGAACCACTGCCCTAGGTGATATAGCTGAAGCTTAATTAAAAGGTTCAGGTGTCCAGGTTACACTGAGGTGAGTGATAAAGGGTTCATCATCTTTTTCAGAATGAAATGAATCTCTTTAACAAAGGTTACGCAGCATAAGTTTAAATGTGGCCCATTACTGTACACAGAGCAAACGTTCTGGCGTTCTGCATGGCAGATAAGGATTGCCGCCATCTCCGCGCATTGGGATTAAAAACATTAGCAGTCTTGCTCAAGGTCACCACGCATCGAGGGCTTGTTCCTTCAAAAATACTTTCACAGCGAGATGATGTATGAACAGCGTCACTGAACGCTTCCAGGCAAACACAACTCTAATTAAAGTGGTGCAATAGCAAAGTGTGATAAAGCAGGAGAAAGGAGGTCAGGAGGAAAGAGAGAGAGAACAGGAGAAAACAAACAAGAGCACATGTAAACTGCCTGTTGGGTTTGATTCAGCTGTGCTGAATTTTTCATGACGCTACACGATTTCATGAGTCTAAACGATTACAGGCTTAATGTAGCTGCAGTGTTTGGCATTGTAATAAGATCAGGTTTTAAAGGGATAATTCACCCAAAAATGAAAATTCTTTCATTTCTATTTCCAAACCTGTATAAATTTCTTTGTTCTGTTGAACACAAAAGGAAAATATTTTGAAGAATGTGGAAAACTGAGTAATTCTGGGGGGCACCATTGACTTCCATAGTATTTTTTTTTTTCCAACTATGGAGTTCAATGGTTCCCCAAAGCGGCCTGGTTACAAACTTTCTTCAAAATATCTTCCTTTGCATTCAGCAGAACAAAGACATTTATACAGGTTTAGAACAACCTGAGGGTGAGTATATGATAATAGAATTTTCATTTTTGGGCGAACTATCCCTTTAAGGAATAACCTGCTTTTAATCCTCTGGTGCTGTTCGGTCATTTTTGACCGAAAAATTTTACGTTTTGTTTTTTTAGAATTTTATACTTGAAATGGTATGAATCTTGGTAAAGGTTTTGCACTTGCTATATGAATAAAAACAAATTAAAAAAATCATGGACATGAATTATTAAAAGGTTAAATGGTCCTGGGAAAAAAAGTCACTCTTGTATTGTTCACGGTCAAAAATGGAAATTAATGGGAGTTGAATTTCATTTAGTGGAAGCGTTTGGTACTGCGCCCAAACTAAATCTTACTGAAAGTAAATTTTTTGAAATATCAACCTAAAATTTGGAGCATAACTTGTTTAGAATTATTTTTATTTTGTTTAGATTTTCTCAACTTTACAGTAAAAATGTTTTGTAAAATATATATTTCATATAAAAATTAATTTTGTATTTTTCAAAATAATACATTTAAACTTCTATAACTTTTTTTTTTTTTTTTTCACCTTAGCAATAAACTGCCAAGTGTTTTCTTTTAAAAGACCAAACTTAAATCTGTGCTCCACAGCACTCAAGATTTACGACAGTTTAAGTTGGAAATTTTATTTTCAGGTCTGTGCTCAAAAAGTGGTTAACTGGTATTTAAATATAAAGATAAATATAATTTAGTACCATAGAATCCCTAAAAATACAAAATATTAAATAAAAAAACATTATCTGACTAAAATATAGTACATTCATTTCATTGAAATACAAAAAAATTGCGAGAAGCACTAGAGGGTTGAAATGTCAGTCATTGTTTATTCATCTTCATGTCTTCATGTCGCAAACCGTATGACGTTCTTTTTTACTGTGGAACACAAAGAATTAAAAAAAAAGATTATTGGCAGAATGTTCAAGCTGTTCCATACAGTGAAAGTGAATGGTTACTACAGATGTCAACAAAGTTTTTAAGTGAATTAAATTTTTGTCTGTTTCTCACAATATAGCTTGCAATATAGCATTTCAGGCATACAAAATAATTATATGATGCTTTTATGGCACTTTTTGGAGCTTGACAGTCCCTTATTTATTCTATCACTGTATGAAAAGAGCAGTGTGAACATTCTTCAAAATGTCTCGTTTGTGTACCACAGAAATTATATTACAGAGTAAGTAAATGTTGACAGAATTTTCTCTTTTTTTTGTGAACTATTCCATTGAAATCTTAAAAACATTCTCCATTATGATATGTTTCTCTATGTTTAAATGTCTGATGTGTAATACATGTTCTTGTTTATTTTCAGAGAGTCTACTGGATGACTTCCTCCTGACATATCCTGTGTTCATGTCCACCAGTGACCTGTGTCAAGCACTACTTGGACAATATCCTTCTCATGACATGCACACATGCGCTTATATACTGTACGTCATTGCTGATGTTGTTTTTGCTATAACTGCCTGCTACACTGTGTAGTTTTCTAACTGAAAATATTTTACAATGAAATTTATTCCTGTGATGGCAAAGCTAAATTTTCAGCATCATTCCTCCAGTCTTCAGTGTCACATAATCCTTCAGAAAACATTCTAATATTCTGATTTGCTGCTCAAGAAACATTTATTATTATTATCAATGTTGTAAAATAATTGCGCTGCATAATATTTTATATTATTATTTTATTTCTTATACATTTTTAAGAATTCTTTAATGAATAGAATGTTCAAAAGAATGCCATTTATTTGAAAATCATAAATGTCTTTACTGTTACTTTTGATCAATGTCCTTGCTGAATTTATGTAAAAAAATGCATAATGTAACATGTACAGTATTTTTAAATACTTTAGAATGCAATATATTACTAGTTAATTCATTAGTTAATATATTATTTTAATAGTATTATATAGTTTACACATTAAACATTTATTATCAGTCATATACTTAATATATTAAAAGTTTTGAAAAAATTAAATAAATGTAGGCACAATTAATTTTTGTCTACAAAACAAATTTCAAGAATTTAAGCACTAGCCCATATCAAAAAGGGTGAATTGTGTCAAATCTTTTGATGAGTAGTTTATATTGTGTATATATACACAATGTCACAAATATACACATATGTCAGAGCATGTCAAAACTTCTAAAGGGCCCCAAAACTGGCTCAGACCCCCTAAGAGTCAATGTATTGTAAATTCTAACTGATAAATTCTATATCCTCTGTTCTGGATTCTCAGTTCACTAATGAAAGATGATCTGAGACTCCCATGAAGCAATAAGCAACTCATAAAAATGTACTATGACCAAGCAGCACTATGTCATACATGTTCTTTTACATGATCTTAACAACACGCTCTATCTGGCATTAAACCACTTAAAGAATCCTACACCGCTCAGCCGAGGGCGCGCAATTAATTCTCTCTTACCGAACCTCGGTTAATTTAATACAGAGAATTCGGCCTCAGGCATTTCCTCCTTCCTCTGAACTGTGGTTTTGAGCAGTCTAGCGTGCTGGAATAGATTTGATGCCTTAACTGCTCCTGGTCCACCTATTGTTCAAAGAAAGGACGGATGAAAGAGGAGGGCAGAGACACTCTGCTTAGGAAACGAAAAGTGCTGCACCTGCTGTCCCAGTGGAGCTCGCTGTGCACAGACCTGCCGCAGGACGACGAGCACGCCAAACTATTCCTCAAGGTACGGATGGAGAGAGGGAGGGAATTATTTTTGGAAATACAAAAATGCCACCACCCCTACAGCTTTTTTTGATTTCTTAATGAGGACGAGATTGTGAGATTATTGCTGGCTTCAGAGGATTTTTAAATGCCTTCAGACCTTTTAATTATAATATACTGTATATGAACATGTATTACAGTGAAATTGGTGCACTTTTTTTTTTTTTTTTTTTTTGGTTACAATTTATTTTAACTCTTTCCCCGCCAGCGTTTTTAAAAGATAGTTGCCAGCCACCACCAGGGTTTTTAATGGCCCATAGAATATTTTGTTGTATGAATATCTGAACAGGCAATATATCAAAAGAAAGAGCTGACCCTCTGCTTTTAAACAAAAAAAAAACCCATTTTATTCTAGCTCCATGCATTCCTTTTTTATCAACACCTAATATGGGTAAGTTTCATAAAAATGCAACATTTTGAACAAAAAGCTGTGAAAATCAAGTTTTTGATCCATATCACGATTCAGAGTGATGATCAAACACAGATGGAATACATTGAGTCCATCAACACCCCTAATGCTTGCACAGTCCTACAGCTCGTCCTGGGTCCACATTTCATTCAGTAACATTAGATCGTTTTGATTATGATGTTTAATGTTGTAATGACAGATGGATTGGTGCAGCTTCTGCAGTAATGTGGTCGATGTACCGGTCTGTCGTGGTGAAGAAGGAGCTGAGCTGTAAGGCGAAGCTCTCGATTTTACCGGTCGATCTACGTTCCTACTCTCACCTATGGTCATGAGCTGTGGGTCATGACCGAAAGGACAAGATCCCGGATATAGGCGGCCGAAATGAGCTTTCTCCGCAGGGTGGCTGGGTGCTCCCTTAGAGATAGGGTGAGAAGCTCAGTTACTCGGGAGGAGCTCAGAGTAGAGCCATTGCTCCTCCACATCGAGAGGAGCCAGTTGAGGTGGCTCGGGCATCTATTTCGTATGCCTCCTGGACGCCTTCTCGGGGAGGTGTTCCGGGCATGTGCCACCGGGAGGAGGCCCCGGGGAAGACCTAGGACACGCTGGAGGGATTATGTCTCCCGGCTGGCCTGGGAACGCCTCTGGGTTCCTCCGGAAGAGCTGGAGGAAGTGGCTAGGGAGAGGGAAGTCTGGGTGTCTCTGCTTAGACTGTTGCCCCCGCGACCCGGCCCCGGATAAGCGGAAGATAATGGATGGATGGATGGATGTTTAATGTTGATGATCACGTTATTTTACATATGCATCTGCTTGCATCCGATTGCTTTATTTATTACGTCTTCTTCGACTGTGTTTTGATCAGGAGATTCTGTACTCATTCAGAAGATGCGTAATAGCGCCCCCTAGTGTCTAACAGTGAAAACACAGAACATTCTGTGTTTGGCGGGGAAAGAGTTAAGGTGTCCTTGTTACAGTGTAATTATACATTTAGGTACCAAGTAATATTAGGGGACCGTTTACACAACACCATTTTCAACTGAAAATGTCAAACTTTTTATGTGTTTGGTCGTTCATGTACACGGCAACAGCGTTTTTGGGGCCTCAAAACACAAACTTTTGAAAAGTACACATTTTTGAAAACGATACCATTATTTTCTTAGTGTAAACTATAAAAACGCGAATTTGTGAAAAACGGTGACCGCATGCGCTACGTTTTCAGTCTTTAGGTGCGTAGTGTTTCTTTACAAAGTGACATCTCCAACTACTGGTCTGGCAGCAGAATACAGCATTTTTTTATCGTTCTTGCGGATCCGTGTGAATGGGGATCGTTTTGTCAACATTGTTGTCTGTACATGAAAAACACGAAGGAAAAACTTTTCTGTTTTTAGTACATCGTTGTCGTGTTAATGTACCCTAAATGAACAACATTACTATAGGGTTGCATGTAATTATGTAGTTATTACTACAAGAAGTACATGTGACATATGTACCAAGAACACTGTAAAAAAATTTTTAACCCTCATACAGTCCTCATTTCCCCATTTGGACCCCACACATTTAAAGAGCAATTGTATAAAAAGTATTTTTAAAAATTATACAAATTATATATATTTTTTATTTACTTCTCAACTTTACATTTATGCCGTGTTTTGGAGGAGTGTGATACTTTTTTTGCCTATTTACCACAAAATTACTCAACTACACCATTAGCTTGCGTATGAAATGGTAATTGTTTCTTAAAAAAAGTACTTTAATGGTGATCTAAATTAAATATGAGTTGTTTTAAACATTATAAAATACATTACAATAATAATAATAATGGCACATAAATTTGCAAAAATATAACTAAAAAGCCACAAAAAAAATCATTATCTTTAGAATAAGAAATTATTTTTTTACAAAATTGTGTGTGTGCATGCGAAAGTGTGTGTGTGTGTGTGTGTGTGTGTGTGTGTGTGTGTGTGTGTAAGCATGTTTATTTCACATTGCATTTGTGCTCTATTACCAGGCCTTCAGTTCTGTCTGAAATTTCAGATTTATGGTGGATTTATTGATTGTATTGAAAAATTTAAAATAAAAAAAAAACTCTTAATTCGCCTTTCCCATTCATTTTCAATGTTACCCCCGAAGACCCTGAGTGGTTTTTTTTTCTTTTCTTTCTTTACATACATTCAGAAAAACCGAATCAAGACCAGTTTTTTTTTTTTTTTTTTTTTTTTTGTGCGTGTTTAGATAGATAATGTGACAATAGTCACAAAATTTCATGTAACCGAGATGAAGGGAACCATGTTTTTTTAATGAGGGGAACATCAAAAGTGGACCGAACTGACCCCAAAGACCCTATGAGGGTAAAATAAAATCAGACAATAAAATCAGATCCATTTATTCAGACAAGTAGAATCAATATCTGATATATTGGTTGCAATAGTAATAACCTATGCCACATTCACAACCTGGAATTTCAGTCTTGCATTCGTTTCATGTTTTCAGACTCTGTACAGATACGTTCTGGATGATCTCTATGAGTTTCCCTCCCTGGAGAAGGATCTCAAAGAACTTCAGAAACTTCTAAGGGTGCAAAGGAGACAGTGAGTCACTTCATCATCATAACCACACCACATCTGATTTTTACACACTGAATTTTATTGGTCTTAAATTATACATTTCTTGTTCACAACTGATTTCTGGGAAGCTCTTTGTTATGGTAGATATTTTAAGATGCATTAATTATATTCGCACAATAATGTCCTTTATTCGTACTCCTAAAAATGCAAAATGAGAGATGGAAAAAGACAAAGTGATGCCCTATAAACTCTCGCCTTTTGAATGAATCGTGCTGTTAATGAGAATTTTTTTTATCCATGCAACCATTTTGGGATTAGCTCAACTAGGCATGGTTTTCCTTGACATTCTCTCATTCCCTTCTGGGAGACATGAGAAATAGAGTAAGAGAGATAATAAAGGAGTGAAATGATGTTACAAAGAAGATCTGTGTGTTGACAGTTGAGATCCTCATCAGTCGGTCCCTAGATGACACATTCTGCTGTGGGTGATAACTGAGCTTTAATTAGTTTAAAAGGATTTAAAAGACTGTGCTTTTAAATGACTTCTTTTGAATTACTGTCAAGAAATTGTCTGTTACAAGCCTCATTACTCTAGGCGTCTAAAACAAATCATGCCAATTCAAACTGAGAGACATGTGCCCCTTCAGATTAGTTTTTTGTTTTAAATGCAGTTTTTTGATTAAATGCAGCTTCTAAATTTCCAAAAATGATATTAGGTTACACTTGCGTCTTTAACTACTATGTACTGACATAAAAAAATTAAAAAAAAAGTACAATGTAGGGTACAACGGGCTAAAGGCACACCTTAAGAAAAATGTGCTTTTCACTACTCCTATAATGTATGATATACAGAAAAATATAAATGTTTGTATTGAACATTTATGGAGCAACAGTTTTTGTGTGAAAATAAATCATAAAAGTGGTTTATTTTATTTAAAAATCTTATAAATGTATGAGGTGATGAGGAGTAGACCACACATGGGGTAAAAGGCTCACCAGCATGGGGCAAAAGGCACACAGTATTAATACAAATACTTCAGCTAAAATAATATGTCTTTAATAATGCCTATGTTAATACTTGTTCAAAACAATCACTTTAGCAAAGTTTGAACTATTTTCTGTTTATTTTGATGAATAAAAGAATTTATTTTTGATCAGTAAATGTGCTGTCATTAAAATGTTAATATAGAAATATATCTGAAAAATATAGAAACAAAGTCATTTAAAAAGTAAAGATTCTGAAAGCATTGAAGGAGAACCCATAATAATTTAATATAGATTTACAGTAGTGACAATAAATTATATTTTATTATATGATATGATTCATATCACATTTTTAAATCTGATGGTTTCATTATAAATATGGTGATTATCTAGAGATAAGGTGGACACCCAATTAATATATGATACTTACAATCTGAATCTAATCATGTCATGTCAACAAATGTTAAAGTCAGCCGCTGTTTATGATCATGTTAAATATGGAGCCTTTTGCCCCAAATACCATACTTTTACATATTCTTCCGTTATTGAAAAACTGTTGCTTTAATTACCTTGAGCAAAACTGACAAACATTAACAAGACCTTTGTTTCAAAATATATTCAATAATTTTAGTGATTCTTATTTGCTATTTAAATCTACAACATTTTTAAAAACATCAAATATTAGATCAAATGAGCGCAGAATCAACTTTGCGCTGCTGGCCGTGATCGCGTCAAGGATCAGACAAATTTCCACGTGCATCTTGAAAAGCGGATGTTTTGGAAAGTGCTGAGGCAAGTTTTTGTGCCATCTACATTAGTGGTTTAGAAGAAAATAAAATCAAAGGAGCCTTTTACCCCATGGAGCCTTTAGCCCCGTTGTACCCTACTACTCATGTTGTTTTGCAAAACACTTTTGCTGCTATTGGGAAAGGTTAGGGACAGGTTTGGTAGTCTGGGTAAGTTTAAGGGTGGGTTAAGGGAAGGGTCAACAGTGTAATTATAGGTGTAATTACAGAAATTAATAACAGCTGTAATTATATTTAGTTTTTTTAAATATAAGTATGATATGAAATGAAATCATGTATGTACACAATAAGTGCATATCAAATGATTCATTTAAATGTTAGTACAAAGTAGTTAAAGACACTTAATATAAAGTGGGACATACTATATTATATTAATTATAGTAATTATATTTTATTGTATATTATAATAATTGTATTATATTGTATTATATTAATTTAGTGTTGTCAAATCGATTTAATCGCATTTAACATAATAGTTTGTAAATATGTGTGTACTGCGTATATGTGTGTGTATATATACACACGCATGCACGCACAGACATATTTACAAACTTTTGTTAGATGTGATTAATCGATTTGACAGCACCAATTTATTATTATATTATAGTATAATAATTATTATAATAATTATACATAAAAATAAAAAAATACACAGTTGCGACATTCTGAAATTAGTTATTCCCTGATAATGACCATCATCAATAGTAACGCTGTATAATGACCATCTCATCCGCAGGTGCTTCCTTTAAACGCAGCTGGTGCTCCTCCTCAAAGACATGTAATAAGTGCTACGGCTACATTATCCCTTAAATGTCTGTCTTGTTTGAACTTTTTCATTCGCCTAGACTCAAAGCTGCTTGCTAGCAACTGAAGCATTGCATTTAATGAGCTGATGAAGGATTTCAACTCAAGTCAGTATTTTGTGTCTAATTATTTATTATACCGTAACCCATTACACGAAGACATCATGCTTTCCCTATATAAGGAACTATAAAATATTTTCTTTTTTTTCGGTCATGTCTCACCTCGTTTTTTGAAGCCTGAACTGTAGATTCATGACGGCCATGTTAATAAATTACAGTAAGGTCAGGGTCAGGTTTTTTGGGGTGCATGAGCCTACAATTTTATTAACACAGGATTAGGCTTTGTAATATTCCTGTTATACATATGCAGACAGATCAGGTCTGAGCAGAATGAATGAATTCCGCCAGGCCAAAGAGCTTCGCACATCTAATATTTCTGTTTAGTAAGCAGCAGTCCTGCCATTGACCTCTCGGCTATACATCACACGCCTGCTGGTGCTTCATGAAAGGCCAATGATTAATTAGAGAGGCATCAGATGGGGAATATGGAGACTATAAAGCTCTCTCCTATTGCCGTTTTTATCAGGCTGTTTAATCAGAATGAGCTGTGCATGGATGAGGACGTTGTGCGCTTTCATTTAGATGAGGCAATCAGTAAATCATGTCATGTCAGACTTTAATGTTAGAGCTGATGATTCAGGCCTGATCTGAATGAGAAAAGGCTTTTTACGAGCGCTCCTCGCAGCGGGTGGGAGATGCCATCTTGCAGTATTGATATAATGGCACATTTATATTTCAAGTGATCCCTTTGGGTCATTCTTCTTTATTTCTTTCTGTCTCTCTCTCTCTTGTCTTCTTTCCCTGTCATCTCTCAGCACGGTAGATGAATCCTCTCCGCAGAAGAAGGTAAGAGTTAAAACCATCCATTATATTACCTGCACAGAATCTCAATGAAACCACCTCAGTGCACTTTGATTGAACTTTTTGTGGTTTGAAAATGACATATCATGGTAAACTTGTTCAGAAACCATCCTGATATTGATGACTGAACCATGGCAATGCTAAGATATGTCCACCCACATTTATATATCGATGAGAAACACTGATAGCTATCAGAAAACAGCTCATTATGAAAACCTGAGCACACAAGATAACTGCGTTCACATTAGACTTTGAAATCACTGGGATTTTCTCAGATCTTGATGCCAAATTAAATAGACATGTGCTAAAGACATGCGCTCATGGAATAAGCTGACAGGATGCCAATAAAGGCAATGACATGCAAAGTGCATTCAGGGTAATGGGCAAAAATCTAAGTGCCAAGTTTCCTTAAAAAGGTGACTTAAAGGGGTCAAGAACTGCATTGTTTTATTGGTTTATGTTTCCTGGGGTGCACTTTTAATGTTAGTATGGTTTTTACATCAAAAATTGTCATAATTTATAAATAAAAGGCATTTTTCCTCCCCTGATTTTAGCCCTGTGCTCTGAACGCTCTGTTTGAAGGGGCACTTCAGTGTAAATGCCCACTGCTGTGATTGGCTAACATTTTTGGCAACAACACTACATGTGGGACTCTCAAAAATTATTCAGAAAGGTTGCAGTGATGAGCATTGTAGCTGATCACAGACATGTTGAGTGCACTAATGCAGTGATCTCGTCATTGCAACTCAATTTCTGCACTTTCACGAATGCTTTTATCATAACAAACCGTGCGAACACAATGTAAATAAGAGATTTGTTGATTATAACGGGACTTTTGGCTAAAGTCCAGAACTCAATCACTGATTTGATTGACAGCTCCAGCAATCGCAAAGGGAGAGTTCTTTGATTGTGTTATATATATAATTTATTCAAAGTTTAAATAACAGATTTCATCCTACTAAGAGAAACAATGTGAAGTTGATAATTTAGTCATTACATATCAGAAATCACTGGTCACAGATCAGCCATTAAAATTAACACAGTTACTTAAATGATGTCACATTACTGTCACGTCCATATTGTAAAAGTCTGTTTGCAAATCCTGCGCCGAAATTGAGACTGAATTACCAAACAATACACAGTGAAATGTACAGAATATAAATAAATAATGTTCAGCTGAGACATTCAAATCGTTGAAAATAAATAACCACATTCCTAGCATTAGGTTCCTTTGGAAGATGATGTTATTTTTAGTCCAATGATCCTATCGCTCTTCTCTCCTCATCATCTCACTAACACACCAGTGGGCGGGGCCAAAGTTGCAATGATAAAGTAGGCGTTAATTTTCTTCTGCAGAGGCGATCTTTCATAGATGGCACATTCCACAACGAGTTCGCTGGTCTCAATAAAAGCTATTTTTGGACTAACAAGGAAGTTTTCAGTTCTTTACCCTACAGGATATTCTTATAGTATTATGACCTCTAATATGTCAAAAGCTCAAAGAAAAGTTGATTTCTCAATTCATGACCCTGTAAAACCATTTAAAAAGCAAATACAGTTTGACATTGTTTAAACCATAAGCTTTTAAGCATAATTAATGTAAGTTTGTCTTTCCATTTACATCGGCGCTTTTATTGGATTGCGTGTAATTTAAAGAACACAGATGCTGTCGGATCATTTGCAATCTATCAAGAGCAGCGCAAATTAGCATCTGGTTTAAGACATTGGGCGGTAAATAAGGGCACAAATACCACTAAATTGACAAGCGCAAACCTTAGTAAATCACCTTGCATGATTCCTTTAAATACTCACCTCCCATACATTTTGTGTCTGAAAGGGAAACTCCTTGTCTATCACCAGACCAAACTCAATTTAAGATTGAACATTGGTCTGGGGAGTCTGCTCTGTATTTTCTACTGCACAAGAGGCATGATCAACAAGCATAATTCAAATGACTCTGTATGCAATTGGATAGTCCTTCAACCAATCAGACTACAAGAAGCGTGATCAATGGGCAAAGACCCATCTCCTCTATCCGTCATAGTGTTAAACCTGCCAATAGCGTGCCAGGTGGATAAGCCAGTCTGTGATTGGTTCCCGCAAAAGTGCAACAAAAGCAGTAGAAATGAATGTACAGATTTCCAGACTGAGCTGCAGGGCGAGGTCAAATCGCCGGCAGATCAGGCTGGGTTTACCCAGTCTAGGAAACTCCTACAAATGCATATGCAATAAGTTCAGCCGCAAAAATAACTGCCCTGTAAGGTTTGCACTGGAGCAATCTGTTAGTAAATCTTGTTCTTAATCCTTAATTTATCTATTATTTATTTTATTTTCATTAACAATGACAAAACAGTGCATGCAAGCTCAGAGCGAGTGCTTTCGCTGTTGCTTTAAGATGTGTGTGTTTGCGTGTGTATTTCTCATAAACAGTAATGTTCTCAATGCCACATGTTTACTGTCTTCCAGAATAAAGCGCTCTTTCACCAACTGAGTCTGAAGGAGAACTGGCACCCTGTGAGAGGAGCTCAGAGGGAGAGGAAGGAAGGTAAGCTCATAAAATATTCCCTCATATTTCTCTCCTACACTCTTTAGAGGTCTTGCTGACTACGGCACTGCTTGGACCGATGGCAGGTTGTTTATGTATAACAGCATGTGAGAATCTTGTTTTATGCCATTTTTATGTGAATTGGTGGCTGATTGATGCAGCGCTGGGTGTTTGTGTGTCTTCAGTGCTGTGTCGCGTGTACGTGACCATAGCTTCATACGTGAGCGTGAGGACGCACAGTGATGTGTCCGTGCAGGAACTGCTGAGGACTGTGGCCGAAAGGCTCGACTGTGCTGAGGACGACATGGTGTTGATGGCCGTCACGTATCCTGGAGGTTTGAACGAGTTCATACATCTTTCTATTTTCACTTTGATTGGCATTGCTGCAGCTTTTATGAGACGTCACTGTCCACAGGTCTGCAGTGGGGCTATTATGCTTTCAAATAGGGTGTGGGGCGGGTGTTAAGGCAGCTCGTGGGGCCTCCACACTTGGGGCAGAACGCAACAGGGTAGGGGTGTCCAAACCTGCTCCTGGAGGGCCACTGTCGCTCCAACTATAATTAAACACTAATCAAGATCTTCGGACTCACTTGAAACAGAGATGCATCCCAGTTCACATACTATCCATCCTAAATAGTATTCAAAATGAGAATTAGTGTATCATAGTACGTTGAAATGAGTATTCCAAAGACACCCGGATGTTCTACTTTTTCCACTTTGAGTCCAAAGTGCAGATCCATGCAAACTCTAATAGCTAATATTGCCCACAACCCATTGCACGTTGGATGAGGATTCAATTAGAACTACAAACATTGTTAAAAAACTACAAGCATGGCGGATGTGCGAGTTTGACTTTTAAGAGAGGTTTCGATAAGGGGTTTGAGTGATTAATAAAAGATATTTATTCAATGTTATCCACATTATATTTCATGTGCAACAGCATTGTGAACTTTAATACGTTTGGACATTGATTTTCAAATGCATAACACAAACTGTAAATATATGAGGAGAGTCTCCGCATCTACATGCTACTACATTTCTCTCTGAAATGCAAGAAATTAAATTAACCCTTAAATGCATGAATGTTTCACCAATCATTATTACATTTTCGGGTCTTTAGCGACCCGGATCTATATCTAACACGAATGGATCTCTATCTGTCGCAATAATATAAAACTCTCCTGATATTAGAACAATAACAGTTATATTGTATTATATAACTATTATATATGTATTATAACAATTACAGAAGAATGACATAAAGCGTATTTTGTTACCTTTTGGAGCTTGGAAGGGTTCAGTTTGAGCAGATATTTGATGGCATCATCACTGTCCTCGTCAGAGCTCATTTACTAGTACATTCAGCAAATGATAGTTTTTGAGAATATGTTTGAGATCGCAAATATACGACCACTGTTATTCCGTCATCAAAGATTCAATTATTGCTGTGCAGAAAAAAATATATGTACACTGATACACACCTGGGGTCGTTAATGACCCAATACAATTTTTACAAAAAACGAATGAGAAAACAGGCATTCTTTTATAAAAAAAAAAAAAATTCTTGTTATATTGTTTATAATTAATTGATTGAGGAATACTAAGAAGGTTGATGTCTAATTTTAATGAATCAGGAGAAGGTTAGTGAATGACGTCCCGGGTTGATAAAGTCCCGAGGTATGCGTTTAAGTGTTAAATTGAATGTGGAGGATTTTAACTGTGACAAGATGATTGACAGGGCAGTTTAAACAGTGACAGGATGCACGTAACCAAGCGACAAAGCCGTCCGTTAAAGATGACAAAGTAGTCTTTACAGTCTTTAAATTACAGCTTTGACATCACTGAATTTCGCTCCGAGTTGTGCGACAGTCAGGCACTGTTTGTGGATACCATAGAAATGAATGAGAAATGCCGTAAAATGAATCCTACATGTCACGCAATAGTCCGTGACCTCTATTATAAAACAGCATTTTTTTTTCGGTGTAAACCCTTAAAATAGATCAATCCAAAACAAATGTTTAAGATTAGCTTGATGGGCTGTTGATTCATTAAATGATAAGCCGTTTTCCCACAAAAGCAGTTTATTCAGCATAGTGAAGTCTCTCCTCCATTGACATCCATTCAACAAAAAAAGACCTCTTGTCTCCTCTGCGTACTGCAGCGTTAGCAAACATTAGGTTTTTTTCAGCTAAGGTTGCAGGCTTTAGTTTAGCTCCAACCCTAATTAAACACCTCTGAACCAGCTGATCAAGGTCTTCAGACTCCCTAGAAACTTCCAGGCAGGTGTGTTGGAGCTGGATGGAGCTAAACTCTGCAGGACATTGGCCCTCCAGGAGCAGGATTGGACACCCATGCAATAAGGTCATTAGTCATATGGTGAACATTTGTTACCATATGCAAATACTTTTGATATAGCAACAGATTTTTGGAGTAATTTTAATTTTATATATATATATATATATATATATATATATATATATATATATATATATATATATATATATATATATATATATATATATACACACACAGTACTACTCACATATATTATGTAAACAAACTTTTATCTTGGATGCATTTAATCGATTTGACAGCACTAATAAAAAATATCAAACTCTTTAGTCAAAATATGCGATCATTTCAGGGATTCTCATTAGCTGCATAATTTCGCAACATTTTAAATGTTATTTCATGAGATCAAACTAATCTGAAAATCAACCTTTAGACACTACCCACATTGATCTCATGAATCAGGAACATTTTCAGTGTATAGTGACAACGGGTGTTTAGGAACATGTTGTGATGGGTTTTTTGGGAGAAGGAAATTGAGAAGGCCTTTAGGGCCATTGTATCCTAATGACCAAATGGCTCTTGGGGTCCAAAAAAGTTTTACAGTAAAGTACATTTTTATACCTTTTTTTTTTTTTTTCTGTTGTACCTCACTGTTCACCCTTTCTCTTCATCCTTATTCTTCTCCAGAGAAGGTTCTGCTTCAGTCGGATCAGTGCGTGTTCTCGTCTTCACTCAGTGCCGCGGAGAGGCTGCTCGTCTGCAGAAGAGACCTGACTGAGATCATGGTGAGAGTCAGAGTGCTGCTTTCTGAACCGCTCTTAAAAGAAACCTGCTTTCCACACCATTAGTTCCAGTCGACACACGACTGTGCATAAAGTTTAACAGAAGAATAATAATCGGAGTGTCTGTGTTCTGTTCTCTCAGAGTCCCTTCACTGATAATGGGCAGCAGCGCTCAGTAAAGATGCTGAGCATGAACACATGGGATGTTGCCGTGTCGCTCACCAACTGTGACTGGAGTCTCTTTAGTAACGTCCATGAGGTAAAGTCTTCATATTTCATTGCAGCACAAGTTACAAGTTAAGTACATTACAGTAAATTCAAATTTAATAGCCCATAGAATATTTTGTTTTATGAATATCTGAACATGCAATATATCAAAAGAAAGAGCTGACCCTCTTCTTTTAAATAAAAACTTTTTATTCTAGCTTCATGCATTCATTTTTATCAACACTTAAATATATTCAAGCAAGTTTCATAAAAAAAAGCAATATTTTGAACATTTTTGTGAAAGACTACATCCAGATCAGATTCAGAGTGATGATCAAACACAGATGGAATAGATCGAGTCCATCAACACCCCTACTGCTTGCACAGTCCTGTAGCTCATCCTGGGTCGCCATTTCATTCACTAACATTAGATCGTTTTGATTATGATGTTTAATGTTGATGATCACGTTCTTTTACATATGCATCTGCTTGCATACGATCGCTTGTTTCACTGCATCTTCCTCGCGTGTGTTTTGAGCAGGAGATTCTATACTCATTCAGAAGATGCGAATAGTGCCCCCCCAGCGTCTAACAGTGAAAACAGATTCCGTGTTTGTCGGGGAAGCGTTTTCTCACAAATAACGGAAGATTCCGTTTGGCGGGGAAAGAGTTAATACTTGGATTCTCACGCTAAACATGGCCAAAAAAAACTGAGTTGGATGTATAACGGAGTATTTTTGTGCCAAATACACTCCTTCAGGATTCAAATACATTTCTGATACAAGTACAAGTTTTTTTCAAGCATGGCCATGTATGACTTCATAAAGGACGGATTTGCTTGTATGGGCACTTCTCCCGGATGAACGCGTGCGCACATCAACCAGAGCAAGAGCATGCCCATCATCGAGCTTTGTTAGGGTTACGGGAGCCGTCGGCAGCGCTGTCATTTAGTTTTTAGATCACGACATCAACAATGTCACTAAAGAAGTGTGTTTATGGTTGTGAGGGAAAGATAACCTTGTTCAGCTTCCCAAATAACCCAGCGTTAAGGAAACAGTGGATGCAGTTTGTTTTTCCGGAGTTCTGCAAGTGTGTTTGTTTGTTCCCGGTCATGAGTGGAAACCGCAGGCGGTGAGTGAAACTGCATCAAATATCTGTTTTGTTGGCAGTCGGTCCGTAAGTGCATGTAATGTAAACAACATGACACATGTAAACAACACGGAAAGTTATCCAGGGATAATGCCATGATGTATTGTGTGTGTACACTTACGCTCATGACTCTTTAGCTCCGCCCACTGCACGCCGTCACGAGCTCAGCTGTTTTCGGAAAGAATCGGTACAGCGTATATCTGTCTTTTATAAATATAATAAAACTAAAGGCTCTTCGGAGATATGAAGAATGCAATACTACTCTATAGGTACTCAAGATTAACATGAGACTGGCAGAAACTGTGTGTGTTATGACCCCTTTAAGAACACAGCTGGCTTGTAATCAAACGTACTCAATAGTCTTTATTCAATACTGACATTCAATTAGAATTTTCCACAATGTTTAACAAGGCCCATGTGATTTTTCCCTACTGCTGTGCAGCAAGAGCTGGTGCATTTCACACTGAGCCGCGACTCGAGCACCGGCCACACGGTGGCGCTGGAGCAGCTGTTGCAGCGCTGTAATGAGACTCAACAGTGGGTGATGACTGAAGTGCTTCTGTGCCCAACCCTCTGCAAACGCGTGCAGCTCTTCAAAAAATTCATCAAGGTCGCAGCACAGTAAGTACACATGCACTAACACACACTCGCTGACTGAAATCATCCTATAAACTCTGAAGGACCTGAGCCATATCTAGGCTCAAGAATATCATAAACTTTTTGATTTATGCCAGTAAGCATCCACCAAAACACCTTTGCAATCACATAGCAACACACTAAAATAACTTGTGATTGTATTTCTTTCTCTGTATTTTTTTGTGATTGTTTTTTTCTTTGCTCAAATAAATCAGATGGTGTGCATACTCATGTTCTCCTCCTTTCTCTTTGTTTCTCACTCTTTCGTAGCTGTAAAGCACAGAGGAACCTGAACTCATTCTTTGCGATTATTATGGGACTGAACAGTCCCGCTGTCAGTCGACTCACTCAGACATGGGAGGTAAGACGACAACAACTCCTATGCACATAAATACTCTGCAACACTACCACTCCACATATATAGTAGTCAGATTTTCAGCATCAGTCTTTGTAATAAATGAAGCAAGAAACTAGAGTGTATTGCAAACTGTGCTAAACAGGAACAGTGTGTTGGCGTCAATCCTTTTGTTTTTTTTACTGTCCTAATTTCAGAAAGTCCCTGGGAAGTTCAGGAAGTTGTTCACTGAGCTGGAGAGCCTGACGGTAAGTGATTGTCTCATCACAATCTTAAGTTGCCTCCTGCTAGTTCACCTCCTGCTAGAGCATTTTGTGCTGTTTACGGCTCATTAGGATGTAATATATGAAGCCGTAATCATATCAGAGACTCTGGCCTCCAGGGAGGAAACAGCAGGTGGCATTACAGAGGAAGAGATTTGAGACAAACCAGATGCTTTCAGGGTAAAATAACACATATGTACACGTGAATACTTTTTCATACCCTGCAGGACCCTTCTTTAAACCATAAAGCCTACAGAGATGCCTTCAGGAAGATGAAGTCTCCCAAGATCCCTTTCCTACCTCTGCTACTGAAAGGTGCATTAAGTCAAAATATTAACAATATCTTCAGATCATTAGTAATCTGCACATGACACCATGTCCTAAGCAGACATAAGATATTTGTCTGTCCGGATTGAAAACATGCATGGATGAATAATTCACAATAAGAGCAATAACATGCATTTGAGAACAGGGGTTCTCAACCCTGGTCCTCGAGGCTCACTGTCGTGCAGAGTTTAGCTCCAACCCTGATCAAACTCACCTGCCTGTAGCTTTCTAGTAATCCTGAAGAGCTTAATTAGCTGGTTCAGGTGTGCTTGATTAGGGTTGGCTAAACTCTGCAGGACAGTGGGCCTCGAGGACCAGGGTTGAGAATGCCTGATTTAGAAAACGGGTGAATTTCCATTTCATGCCAACTTTAAATGTTTAAATATAAGGATTTTAGACTAATGAGATTTCCCCATGGGCGAGGAAATCTAACACAACAGAAATCAGACAAGTCTGATGTCATGCCTCACAATTTTAGGGTCCAAACACTCTTATCAAATGCCAAAAGCAAACAGTGCAAATATACATTCACAAAAAAAATCATGATCCAAACCTATTCCAACATCTCAGATGGCCAGACAGTGATTTAATCTTTTATGAATGTTTACAATATTGAGTTCTGGAGTGCCATGAGTCCTGAGACTGTAATGCACAATGTGAATTTCTAAAAGCTTAGCTTAAAATGAGTGATATGAATAAGTACTGCTCATAAATGGCTGTTGAGATAGTATTCTCAGTTGAAACCAGTAGGCTTGGACCTGGAAAACAGGATCCTTTACATCATGACTAAAGCAGTTTGAACGAAAGAATTAGCATTTATTGCTTTATTACAATGTATCTGGTTAGGGCATGGTGAGAGTCTCTTTGAAAGGCTTTTGGCCTTTTTGCAACAGCACACAGTTCACTGTGTGGAGTGAAATTTGAACAAACATTCTATCTGAACAGATATTACCTTCATTCATGAGGGCAACAAAACCTTTCTCGACAACCTGGTCAACTTCGATAAGCTAGTAAGTCAATAATTAGGCCTAATAGAGGCCCTTTTATTACTCTTTTTGTTTTAATTAAAGGGATAGTTCACCAAAATATGAAAATAAATTCTGTCAATTTATTCAATCTCATTTTCCAAATAGTGATTGGGGAAACAAAGCTTTTTAAAGCTTTGAATCGATTGCTTCGCAAAACGATTCACTGCTTCGAAACGCCACATGCTGGTGACCCCTGCTGGTCAGAACAGTAGAAATGCAACAAAAACTCAGGCCAAACATGCATAAAAACACCTTTTACAAACCCATTACAAATGTTTTATTGAAAGTCAAATCTATCAAATGCAATTAACTAATCATCTAATAATATTAAATATCAAGTGTCTGTATGATGTGTTCTTTTATCAATTGTCAGGGCTTGTTTTGTTTGTTCCATGGATGGCTCAGCTAAACAGGCCAATACTATACTAATACTACAGGCTAACTACTATTATTCCTTTTAATTATACCAATGTTTAATTAAAACGTCTGCTAATCAGATAAAACTGATCAGAGATCAGGTAAAACCTATAGCTCTCAATGAATCTGCATGATGCATTTGCATTTCGAAACAGTTGTGCCGTAACGAAGCCTCGTGTAATGAAATCACGTGACTTTGACAGTTTAGTACACGCGCTGAACCACTGATTCGAAACAAAAGATTCATAAAGGTTTCGAAGCTTCATGAAGCAGTGTTTCGAAATCGACCATCACTAGTTCCAAACCTGTATGACCTGTAAGATCTTTTAAAACGACATGTGTTGTAATGAGTAAATGACAGAATATTCATTTTTGAGTGAACTATCCCTTTAAATGTCACATACAGTACCGTCAAGAGACCAAAACAAGTTTATGTGAGATGTTTTTTGTGTGCAGCACATGATAGCAGACACAGTGCGGATTATCAGGCAGTGTCGGACAGATCACATGGGTAAGTGCTCAAAATGCACAGATTTACAACTGAGTATATCCTTGCTGTTTCATTTCTGCCCCACTACCACATTCAAATGGAATTGCAAAATAAATAATCATGCCCCAAACTCATGCCATTGGTTGTGCTAATGTTGCTGTTACTGGTCGGACTGCTCCAACAACCAAAACATTTGATAAAAAAATCAGCCTACAAATGGTTTACATAAGCCCTATTCGGACAGGATTAGTTTTACAAGGGTAAATGAAGGAATGTAATTTTACCACAGGACGTCTCTGTAATATCAATGGCCAATTCATATGGGATAAGAAATCTCAGTAAAACTAGCAGAAGTGGGAGGGGTAACTTGATTTACACACCGCCGTCACCTTCCTGTCGTCATATGCGTATTAAGTTGCTTCCTGATCACGTGCACAAACACAATCTATATATAACGGTTTAATTAAATTCTGATTGGATTCTGTTGGTAATAGGCACTTACCTAAAGCTAAAAGAAGTTTTGTGCCTCTGACAAGTGCTTTCGACCTTTTATCTGAATGGTATGCCACACATTTGTCCCACCAACACAGACTTGTCCCACCGCCTAGAACGCAACTGCATGCTTTTTCAAGCGACCCCGTACTTGAAAAACTACTTTTAAACAGGAAATGATGGAATGTTTACGTACATATTTACAGCGGGTCTGTTCGCACGAGATTAGTATTACCTGAGGTAATTTTTCCGGACCTTTTTACAGAAGGTAAAAGGTCGGCGTAATCTTTACTGACATTGACCGTAATGATTACTGAGATGGCACGTTCAGAGCGGACTAAAATCACTGAGAAGCTCTGGAAATAATCATTTACCCCACCTCTCCATGTTAAACTAATCCCATCCGAATAGAGCTTCAGTTGTCTCTTTATATTAAGGCTGGATAGCAGAACATATTTTAGTATTTAAAACAAATGACACACTTCCACTTGTATTTGAACACACAGATCTGTATTACTGCATAACCTAAATCTGTCTCTACACTAAAAAAAAAAAAAGAAAGTAGTTTGTCCCAGTTTAAGGGTTTCAACACTGAAAGTCAGCCTCACTTCTGTTGTGTTGATTCTATAGGTTCTAATAATGATTTTTGCTTTTGTCCATCAGGAAACATGTTGTCCCAGAAGGACAGTGTGGAAGTGAGAACGTACATCAATTACCTGCACGTCATCGACAATCAACAGACTCTATTTGAGCTCTCACACGGACTTGAGCCCAGGACATAGAACAACTCCATACATCCTACATCAACTACTGAACGAGACGGGACAACATCCTCCCTCTTACAGAAGACCGTGATGAGTAAGTCCTCCACTAGGGGGAGACACACTCACACCAACCACATCGTATCGAGTGTATCGTACAGCCAAAGAAATCTCTAAAAGATCGATAATGTGAAAGGAAGAAACTGAATCATGCAAGACTGTGAAATATAAAATTGGCTTCTGAAATCTACAGAACAGTTGCAACATGAACGAAACATTACAGTGATCCAGTACAGAAACATCATGCTGAGAATAGCAGACTTTCACGCAGTAGTGTAGGACAGTTTCAGTTGTTTTGAGTCTGTTTGCCACTGCAAAATAGTTTAATGAATAGAGCCAGTGGATGTTTTTTAGCATATGCAAATATGAGAAAATAATCTTCATTCATATGTACTCCAAATTTGAGTTACATACACAAATCATAAAACAATTGAATGCATTTTTAGATCATGTCCAACAAACTATTTGTAGACAATCAGAACAATATCTCAAGGCAGCACACTGTATTTTAGGTACAGCATCGCTACCAGAAGTAGTAGAACTCTAGATTAAAGCGACCATTAGTTGAACTAACACACTATAAGGATATCTTTAAATATCTTTAAGAAAAGATATGCAATTGATTTTGCAGAAATAATTCTGGACTAACGTCATTGGAAAAACCCAACTGTGAGCAATGGATCTGTAATGGCTTACACTAGATGGTGCTTGTAGAAAGCAAATGTAAAGATTTCTTGTACAAGTTGTACTTTGACTTGTGAGACATTAAGATATTTATTAAACAAAGTTGTCCCTGATTCAGAAGGGAAGAAAACACCAAGGTTTTAAATGCAAAGAAATGTAATGTAAGTGTGATCAGATGGTCTGAAGGATTTGGCGACGCCATTGATGGACCAGTCTGATAATGCCTGTGAGGTTCATATGTGAACTCTGTAAATATTAAGACTTTTTTTTTAATAAATAATAATAAAAAAACAGGCCATAAAGCAATAGAAAGGTGTACATCTCACCTTCAGAAAAAAATGTTAGCAGTGACTGACTGTAGCTGCTGTTTGCACTAGTTTTCTTTACTAAGAGCCTGACATTAAAGAAAAAAAAAAATCCTTTGCCACTGTCCGTTTCTTTTTTGTGTGCCCATGCTGTAAAATACATCTTCTGCCTCATATTTTACCTTGCATTGTATGGTTTCATTTTTCAAATTGTAAGCTAGACACTTACTGCCACTTAGTGGTAGGAATGTGAACTGACAGATATTCCTGTTAAAGATGCTTCTTTTGGACTGTACTAAAGCGTTAACATACAATAATGTGTTTGCAGAGATTTAGTAAACATGCTAAGTTAAAATACTTATTTCTCTGAAAAACAATGCGTTTAGCGTCGGAATGTATGTTTTTGTTTTGGTCTATGTGATCCCGCCCACTGCCAGTTTACCCAATAGTATTTCGACACCCTGGGCTGCCGGTTGTCTGAAAACACACCGTATTGCAGCCATAGAAGCCAGCAAATAAACTGGGTCTGAGATCACAGATTCTACCTGATCTAAGACATTGCAAAGTATACATTAGCCGATCAACTTACAGTGTAAGACTCGCTGCTTTCCATTGTCAATTGCACTGGTTCCTGCCACCTAGTGGTAGGAATGTAAACTGAAAGACATTCCTATTAAAGATGCTGAATGTGATTTATTTTTTTATTTTTTTGTGACTGTACTAAAGCATTGTTTGCAAAGCACTTGCCACTTTCCATTGTCGATTGTGTTGTGTGTCTCAGACTCAATGCTCAAATTTATTATAAATGATCCGTGTAATTTTTTTTTTTTTAAATCATGTAACAAACTAACAGTCCGTAAGTTTTGCCTCTTTGTCGGCATCTGTTTGAAACCTGCAGTTGCAGTTATTTGCGGAATTATCATCTGAACAAGTAACATGTCTGCCACTTTTGTTCTGACCAACTGAGGAAAAAAAGGTATTACAATAAATCACGCTACCAATGGTGACTGACGATCGCTTGGCTCATATCACATCAAACCGTGCAAATTATTATTAGTTAAACTTTGTTCTCAAATTGTTAATGTTAACATCAGCATTGCGTGACTGTGTATTAGTGTGTATTAGTGTTACATGTAGATTTTAATTTCTGTACAGTCTAATCTTTTGCTTTTGACTACGGGTGAATCTCCAGATGTCACTGATGATTGTCTTTTGGATCTTTCTGGATTACAATCCACTATCAAAATGATAAGTTTAATTATGCAGCTGCTGTGAGAAAGGGCTATGAATGATCCGCCACCTGCAGCATCCTCACATGCATTACTACTGCTAGCCGGACTCCTCCTTTATGTATACAGACGTGATGTAATGACGCAAAGACATGCTTAAATTTCCCGCAGAAAGCTACCAGTACCTCTCAAATTATAACATTATTACAAACTTACCGTTGTGAATCAGGCTAAGGTAAGGAGATAGTTTTGAACACTGGCTGGTTATGTACTTAAAGTTACGGACTGTGGACAAAGTAGCTTCCCCGCCCCCTCTTGCACCGACATCTCTTCTCTATTCTAATATATGTCACAATAGGGAATAAAAGACTATCACAACTTCTGTTTCATGCCGACATTATATTGACCCTGTAAAATGTCTGAGTCTGATGAGCACAGTTTTCTTTCTTGTGTTAACATTTCCTATTGAAACAGAACTTTGGGAATGAGGGGAATTGGAATGGCTCAGCTTTGTTAAAAACAACCTATAGTTTTTAATTTACAGCTGTGAACATTATTGTTTGTACAAGTATTGCTTGTAGTTTTCATAAAATCTCAGTGGCTACGCAAACTTCCGGTATAGTATTCTCTCACAAGATCAAAACTCCCATACAATCATAACTTATAATACAATAAATACACTATATTGCCAAAGGTATTGCGACACCCATCCAAATCATTGAATTCAGGTGTTCCAATCACTTCCATGGCCACAGGTGTATAAAATCAAGCACTTAGGCATGCAGACGCTTCATCAAACATTTGTGAAAGAATGGGTCGCTCTCAGGAGCTCAGTGAATTCAAACGTGGTACTGTGATAGGTTGCCACCTGTGCAATAAGTCCATTCGTGAAATTTCCTCACTACTAAATATTCCATGGTCAACTGTTAGTGGTATTATAACAAAGTGGAAGCAATTGGGAACAACAGCAACTCAGCCATGATAGGCCACGTAAAACACAGCGGGGGGTCAGCGCATGCTGAGGCGCACAGTGTGCAGAAGTCAGCAACTTTCTGCAGAGTCAATAGCTACAGACCTCCAAACTTAGTGTGGCCTTCAGATTAGCTTGAGAACAGTGAGTGGAGAGCTTCATGGGTTTCCATGGCCGAGCAGTTCATCCAAGCCTTACATCAAGTGCAATGGCAAGCGTCAGATGCACTGGTGTAAAGCACGCCGCCACTGGACTCTAGAGCAGTGGAGACGTGTTCTCTGGAGTGACCAATCACGCTTCTCTGTCTGGCAATCCGATGGACGAGTCTGGGTTTGGCGGTTGCCAGGAGAACGGGACTTGCCTGACTGCATTGTGCCAAGTGTAAAGTTTGGTGGATGGGGCACATGTGGGGTTGTTTTTCAGGGGTTGGGCTTGGCCCCTTAGTTCCAGTGAATGGAACTCTTAATGCTTCAGCATACTAAGACATTTTGGACAATTTCATGCTCCCAACTTTGTGGAAACAGTTTGGGGATGGACCCTTCCTGTTCCAACATGACTGCGCACCAGTGCACAACGCAAGGTCCATAAAGACATGGATGAGTGAGTTTGGTGTGGAGGAACTTGACTGGCCTGCACAGAGTCCTGCACCTCAACCCAATAGAAAACCTTTGAGATGAATTAGACCGGACACTGCGAGCCAGGCCTTCTCGTCCAACATCAGCGCCTGACCTCACAAATGCGCTTCTAGAAGAATGGTCAAAAATTCCCATAAACACACTCCTAAACCTTTTGGAAAGCTTTCCCAGAAGAGTTGAAGCTGTTATAGCTGCAAAGGGTGGGCCAACTCCATATTAAACCCTATGGATTAAGAATGGGATGTCATCAATTTACATGTGCATGTAAAGGCAGACGTCCCAAAACTTTTGGCAATATAGTGCATATTATCAAATATAGTAAGCCTAACATATTACAATACTTTTTTTTTTTTTAATTTTATATAATATGAGTTCCAGAAATTTAAATAGCTTTTAGTGTAATTTTGTTAATTTTTAAGAGTACATTAGCTTAAGGAGCCTGCAAAGCCAAAAAAACTCTTTAGATTTCATGGGGTCTGTAAATCGTGACTTGTTAATAAACCAGATCTCAGATCTCATTATACGTCATTGAGAGTGTGAATCTTTTCGTACGCTCAATTGGTTTACTGTGTGTCTCAGCTGTCTCAGTGAGAACCGATGACGAATTGTCTAAACAGTTACTGATCCATCCTGTTCTGGGCCATTATTACCTGCTGTGAGGCCGCTGCTGGACTCACTGAGAGGGGAGGGACAGCACCACAGCTTGTGCTAACCTCTCATTTCCCTCTCTGGGACAGATGTATTATTTTCTTGTCTCCTGACAGGGTCTGCGTCATAGCAAGGAACTATACAGACAAACACAGCAGCAGATGTTGTGCGTTTCGTGATTGTGTACGCCATAGATTTTTGTTTAATACCTTTTAAAATAGCTACTGTTGAACAAAATCACATTTGAACAGTTCAGCAATACACTGTAGAAGTTATTAAATCACATCGTGAGGGGAAAAAATGGATAAGACCAAGCATGTCATACAAAGATGATAACAAATTGGTTTCTGTACCGACGTGAGATGAATCATACTGATCTATCTGTATTCATCAGGAGAGGAAGGTCAAACACACCTCAATTGAAAATCAGTATCAGCCTGGTTCATAATCTACTGGAACTCTCATTGTGTGGCACTCCAGGAGATTGTGTCATTCACTGGACACTGAGCTGCTTTAAATTTAATTAAGTTAATAACAACATCAACGTTAATACTTACAGTACAATACTTATTACAATAATTACATTTTCTATTGTATTTTGATTTTGTACACAATTTTAAGTTACGTTTTTATAGGTATCAGACGAGGGCTGCACGATTTGAGGAAAAATCAATTAGATTGAGAAAATGCAAAAAAAGACATTTTATATCAACATGACTATATAATTAATAATAATAATAATAATAATAATAATAATAATAATAGTTAGTTCTAAATAAAATATTAATGTTAAACCAAAACCACAGGAGGTCTTAATTATTAATAATTAATAATTATTATTTCTTTTTTTTTTTTTTACAACAGCCTGTTTATAATCACTTCTCATTATGGGAAGATGGCTGGTGCATGTTGCGCTATCAAATACACATTATAAGCGGCCCAATCTCACAGCAGATGTAGAGATTGATGAACTAAGACACTGAAAAGAGAGAACATCCGTGCTGCATATGTTTAAATCGCAGCACTTATGATGACACTAAACCATACCACGACTTTGGGTTTATTTTGGTTAATCGTGCAGCCCTGCATCAGACAAAATTAAAATACATAC
Organism: Paracanthobrama guichenoti; assembly: GCA_018749465.1. Lineage (NCBI taxonomy): Eukaryota > Metazoa > Chordata > Actinopteri > Cypriniformes > Gobionidae > Paracanthobrama > Paracanthobrama guichenoti. The sequence continues at coordinate 150,651 of JAGHMJ010002913.1, forward strand.
ATTGTTACACTGATTAAAATATAATATCCTATATGCATTTCATTTTACATTAGCAATGTTTCCATCTACCTATTTTTATGCAAATTTGAAAAAAAATTGCAGATTTTTTTTTTTTTAAACATGCGCATAAACTATGATGGAAACACTTTTAACGAATAAATCATGCGATGCGCAACAAAAAGAGTCATGTGACTTTGCCTCAACAGATCATGAGACATGGCATAACTGGACCAACCAGCGTACTAGTTTCAGTACTAGTTTTCAGTTTGATCATTACGGTTCAAAATGGTTGGGTATAATAATCTCCCAGAACTGTCTTGCATACTAGTGTTCCCAAACACCAGACATCTGCCTCCGAACGCAAGATAACATGACAGCATTTGTTATTGCGTTTCGTCTGTGTGCTCTGAGATGCAAGTAGCTTATAAAAAACAGCCACAGTAGCTTCCCCGATTGCAGTAATTTCCATTTTTATTACAGATATTTTCTCAGGAACCGGCGATTTTGTTCTCTTGAACACGAGGGAACGGTACTTAATTAGCAAATGTTTTATGCAATACTCCGATTTTGCACATAGGTTAAATTCTACTACTATGGATGGAAACAAAACTAATGACATTAAAAAAAAATAGCTTTCATTATTTGAGCTAAAATTATGCTTCTATCAACAGCTTCTATGGGCGAAATGAAGTTGGTCTTTCATTTACACGGAGAGAAGCAGGGCCGCTCCTGCCAGTACCCACTTTGCAGGTGGTTGGTGTGTTTTGAGATGGAAGCTCCAGATGTAGGTGGGGCCGCGGAGTTTGGTGCGGTACACTGGGCACTCGTAGGTGTTCTTCACATCCTGCTGGTCGGTGGGTACCGCACGTATGTACAGCACTGGCATGGCCGGAGTCAACTCCTTCAGAACAGCCTCTAATAACAGACCGGAGGAGCTATCCCAGCGAGCACCTGTGGTACAAATCCAAAGAGCCGTCTCATTCATCCACATGAACATGAAATTCACTTCAGAATAGAGCTTATATTCACCCTCTATGTAGAGTCCATGGATGTATGCTCCCTCTCGAGGAGGATGCCCATAATCATCCTTGTTTTTTTTGGTGACGTCCACAGACAGACTCATCCTGTCTAAAGGCCACTTGTTTTTTCGAGCTATACTCTGCAGAATCGCTACAAAACAAAATATTGTCAGCACAATGACAGCAAGATCTCTTTTTGTATGTGTGTGTTTATGTGTGCATTTGTCTCACCTGTGAGAAATGACTGAGGACTGAAGAGTCCTGAGATCCAAACCACAGCAGGAAACACAAAGTCTTGAGTCCACGTGTCCAACTCCCGACACTGAGCTAGAATGTCACTAAACCTGCAGAATATGATTTTGCAGACCTCATCATTCAAGCCTACCGTATGTGATACGGTTTAGAGTTGTGTTTATTTTTTCTATAACATGAAGGTTACTGTACCACAGAGCCAGTGTTTTGGTTGAAGGGTATGCCAGCCTGCTCCAGCTCTCTGGAACGCCATCGTAGAATAGAGCCATTTGGAGCAGCTCCATGTCTAAAGAAAGACTCAATTCACCCTGTAAAATCATGTTAGAGAACACATTTAAATAAAAAATTAAAAAAATCTATAAATGAGCAAAGGTAGATTTTAGCAACAGTGCTCTACTTTTCTCACAAGCAAAAAAAAAAAAAAATGATTGATTATATATATATATATATATATATATATATAATATATATATATAAATAACTCAATGTTAAGTGGTCTCTTAATTTTTTCCAGAGCTAAAAAATGTGTAATTTAATTTTTAAAATGTGCAATTACAATAGTTATAACTTGTAATATTTTGCAATTGTACGTATTATAAGTTATAATAAGAGGGTTTTGTTTATAAATGATACATTTATTTAATTGGTTGGAAAATTGCATGACATTGCATCATTCATGTTTACAGGCACAGGGAATGAAGATATAGCAGTGTTACTTTCCTTGTGGTTTCTTTTTAAATGGTAAAAATCTTTGAATGTAGCAAAAATGTCTGATAGAAATAAAAATAAAGTAAAATCCATGGAGAAGTGATAGTTCACCCAAAAAGGAAAATTCTGTCACTTCCTCACCCTCAAGTCGTTCCAAACCTGTATGAATTTCTTTTTTCTGCTGAGCACAAAATAAGATATTTTGAAGATTATGGGTAAGCAAACAGTTAATTGGCCCCATTTTCATTTTTGGGTGAACGATCCTCAAGTATATTAATTATTATCTGACTCTTCATAGAGGATACATAGAAGAAAAATCAGTGATACCTAATTATTATTCATGAGCAATGCCTTCACCAAATGGCAGAATGTAAATGAATGAGTCTTACTACGGTGGACACTTTTACACATTATTTGGTTGGGTGAAAAAAGCAGATGGAGCAAAAAGTTAAGAAATTCATGAGGTGCAGTATTCAAATGCAACTGCTTCTGAATAATCAGGGATCAACCGCACTGAGTTTTTTGGTTGGCTCCTACCTTCAGTCCCATGTCCAGCTCTTTTAAGGATCTGTGTATCTCTGCCAGCAGCAGATTCATCCGCTCACACTCCTGCAGGCACACCAGGATGTACGGGCTCCTCTCAACTGTCTTAGACATGAGCTCTGCCAGATTATACTCCTCAGGTAACTTCTCCAGCATGTCATCCAGAACACTCTTCACCTGAACAAGGAAGAAGAAAAAACATGTATTGTGGCTATACACTCTAATACAGACAGGCTGATCCCATATAGGAGAACATTTTTAAGCACTTTTTGTTCATTAGGAGAAAGCGGAATAAAACTAAGGTACTATAAAAGAACACAGAAACCCATAAGCAAATCAAAATCACCTACAATGTAAAGTCAGTCACTTTTTTATTATTCAAAAAACCATATAGTTTCATGGGTTTCAATTCATTTTGATGGTCCCTTTAACACAGTGGGCCCTATCATATACCCGGTGCAATGCGAGAGTCTTTTGCTAGTTTTAGCCCGACGCAGTTGTTATTTTCACATCTAGCACCATGTTGTTTAAATAGCAAATGAACTCTCACCCATCTGTTCTCCCATGGGCACAATGTTGGCACATTACTATTTTGAGGCAACTGAAATCGACTGCACCATTGACCAACAAACCATCTGGTCTAAAGTCAATGCTGCAATATTTTTTGTTTTATTTAAAGGGCGTGTTAGCAATATGCACATATGCGCAGGGATGCACAGGGGCACACAAACATTTTTAAATATTAAACATAAAAGATTCCTCTCTGGAGAAGCGTTCAGTCTTTCCGCTTGCAAATTCCACCATGTATATAGCGAATCCGTCATGGTGCAAGTGCAACTGGCTTTTAAAGGGAATGGGAGATGAGACTCTGATTGGTTTATTGCACTTTACGCCCAAAACACATCCATGACTCATTAAGAGACTAGGCACAACCCTTTTGGACCATGTGCGTGGCGCGCAGACTTTTTTCTGTCGTTAAACTAGCAAAAGTGGATCTGGACACGCCCTAAGACCATGCGCTTAGATTGTTAAAATAGGGCCCATTCTGTTGACTCTTAAGTAATGTTGCACCTACATGTCCACTTATTCTAACCTTAACCTTACCAGAGTCTACTAATACTCTACTAGCACTCTATTGAGAGTTAGTAGACATGTAGATGCAACATTACTTAGAGTATTAGTAGACTCTAGTAATGTTAGGGTTAGAATAAGTTGACATGTAGTTGCAAAGTTACTTATAGTCAGTAAATTTCTGTTGAAGGACTATCAAAATAAAGAAAGTATTAGTAGACTCTCTGCTTAATATCTAACAGAGTTAGTCGACATGTAGTTGCAAAGTTACTTATCCATCAAAATAAAGGGTTACCGACGATAAAATACATAAAACACACACACGCACACACACTACGAAACATACACAGATGTTCAAAAGTTTAGGGTCAGTAAAAAAAAAAATCAATACTTTTATTTAATTAGCAAATTGCAATGTTGCACATAACTTTACCTTCTCCTCTATGCACTGTGATGCTCCCTCTCCTGTTGATGAGTCTCTAGGCTGCAGTTCCAGTAAAGTTTTGAAGAGGGCATCAGAAGTGGCTGTCATAAACTCAATCTCAGCATTAGGATGCATGCTGTAGAGACCAGGGCTCTCCGAGGGCAATCTCTCGTCTACGTAGTGGTGATACCCAGTGTAGTCCAGATCAGGAGGCGCTGGAAAACCAGGACAAAAGAACAGCTCCCCTTCAAACTGGAGAGCGAAGTTACTCTAGAGATCATGGAGTAACTGGGAGATACTCAATTTCTAATGAGGGGACAGTCTTCCTATTAGATTCCTATTGGAGGTGGTGAAGTAACCAAAATAATGGCTACCAAACATGATCTAATCAAGTGACGCAACAGGATTTTAGGTTACAAATAAAGTTTTTTTTTTTTTTTTTTTTTTTCTCCACAATATTTTGTCCTGATCAGCCTTGTAACATTTCACCACACTAAAGTAGTGCTCACTAACAGATGAAGGTGTGTGTGGTAATCGATAGCAGGGCTGGTGCTGGTGCTGGTGCTGGCACTGGGAGAGTAATGCAGCTCTGTGGAAAGGCTAAACGATAAACTCCGTGATTGATGGCTGCTCATCCTGGGGCCTAATGAGACTCGGTGAGGAAACATTGGGCTGCATGCCTGACCACTGCTGGAAAACAGCCTTAATCACCTCACACAGACACCACTTCAGAACAGACACTCTTAAGATCTCATAAAACGTGAGCATTAAACGTATTAAGTCCAGACATAATGTACACTCAGATCACACAAACAAATATATCTTTAGTATGTGTGAACCAAAAGACATTTGACCCTGTAAAGCCTAACATCTGAAATAAAACCTCTATTTTATCCAGAGGCCCAAACTGAGCAAAAATACACTTTTTATTTGTATTTTACATTTATGCTGCCTTCACATGCTCTCAGAGTTATCGTAAAATATGAGTTTCCTAGTTCAAATTTGGGCATGTCGTATTTACCACTGAGAAGCTCGGGATTCATTTTGATACCCAAGATCCTGAGATGGGCGGTAAACTTTTGCTGTTTACCGGGGGGTAAACTATTGCTGCTGTGACTTCTATTCTTTATTAGTTTTTTCCACAACAAGTACATCGCATTGCCACCTGTGCAATAAGTACATTTGTGAAATTTCCTCACTACTAAATATTCTACAGTCAACTGTTAGTGGTATTATAACAAAATGGAAGCAATCTGGGAACAACAAGAGTCAATAGTTACAGACCTCCAAACTTTGTGTGGCCTTCAGATTAGCTCAAGAACAGTGTGTAGAGAGCTTCATGGAATGGGTTTCCATGGTCAAGAACCTGCATTCAAGCCTTACATCACAGAGTGCAATGCCAAGCGTCGGATGCAGTGGTGTAAAGCATGCCACCACTCGACCCTAGAGCAGTGGAGATGTGTTCTCTAGAGTTACGAATCATGCTTCTCTGCCTGGCAATCCGATGGATGAGTCTGGGTTTGGCAGTTGCCAGGTGAACGGTACTTGCCTGACTGCATTGTGCCAAGTGTAAATTCCGCCTATGGGGACCGGGACTGTGTTCTTACCTGTTGCCCCATGGTGAATGATGTCAATGTCTGTCTTGCACACGGTGCAGAATGCATGATGAGGTAGCCTGAACATCTGGAGGCAAGGCCATCTGTCCTGATACCCAATAGGTGTTCAGCTATGGAATGCAAGCCTACAGTTATCCGGCCAGCCTTGCTTGCTTGAGGCACTGAATTGAATTGAACGCGCAAAGCATTTGGCTAGGAGGGGCAGGTGGGAGGAGGGTTAAAAATGCAGTGCTCTGATTGGCCGAAAGCTTTTCACTCCACTTACGCGCTGTGGCTCAGCGGCAGAATCAACGTCATAGATTGCATAGAAACTGAATGCGAAAATGTGAGATGCAATAAAATGCGTACCTAGAGAGCAGTGAATCGTACAAGCGTACTTAAGGGTCAAAATGTGCGCAGAGTACAAAAAATGCTTACAAGTTGGCAGGTCTGGTAAAGTTTGGTGGAGTGGGGATTATGGTGTTGGGTTGTTTTTCAGGGATTGGGCTTGGCCCCTTAGTTCCAGTGAAAGGAACTCTTAATGCTTCAGCATACTAAGACAATTTGGACAATTTCATGCTCCCAACTTTGTGGGCACAGTTTGGGGATGGCCCCTTCCTGTTCCAACATGACTGTGCACCAGTGCACAAAGCAAGGTCCATAAAGACATGGATAAGCAAGTCTGGTGTAGAGGAACTTGACTGGCCTGACCTCAACCCGATAGAACACCTTTGGGATGAATTAGAGTGGAGACTGTGAGACTGGTGTCCTCAATAATTCCTGTTCTTTCCAACAACAAAGCACTTGAATGTGACAAGCTCGTAATCACAACTTCATGTGCTATCGTAAATTTCTAATTCTCACTTAATGCAATGCAATAAAATTGGATGTACAAATAAACGTTCCTTAAAAGCATGTTTATCATATTTTAACATGATTCTAAATCAAGTTTAAATATTATGAAGTAAACCTAAGTTTCAGTCTAACCCTAGCTTCAGTCCAGTAAGTGTTCATCTTGAAAAATTTCTGGAAATATATAATACACATTATAAAAATCAGTAAAGATTCACCACATCCTGAAGTTAAAGAAGACCATTTACTTACTAAAAATATAAACTATCAATCAGACAACCTGTAGAAGATTGTGTACAACAGGTTTTTCAGCAAAGTTTTGATCAGGTTGATAATTTAGAGTAAGGTCTATTAGTGTTAATACATTCATTTTCTCTTTTGTTATATGTGCTTTAATACTGCATCACAAGGAAAATGGTATGATGTAATGTATATCCTCACCACTAGAGAGCCTCATACAGCTACAGTACTTACATGTACAAACCTGATTTATGTTCAATGGTAGTTGCGTGAGGTCAACAAACAAGCATTTATAATCTCATTTTGACATGATTTTGTCTGCAGAACATGAAAGAAGCACTCATCATCTAGATTTATCTAGCCTTACCCATTTAGAAATCTAAATTCCCCCTAAAAATCTACAAAAAAACTTTATGTAAGCAGGATTTCACCACTGAGAAAACCATTTGAAAAGGTTATTCTGACTTCATATGTCACAAATGTGACTGTTGCTCACAACTGCTACATTGTACCTCACAGTATGACTTAAAGTCATCATGAAATCACATTTCACCATCTATTGTATTATAATAATTTGTTACATTTAGCCCTGCACCTACATGCTCACATTCATCTGCCACCACTTTTGAGTGCAATGCCCACATCTCAAAATCCAATCAAAAACCAATGCATAGAAGTTCCCCCACCCCATATATTTTCTTTTTTGGTAATCTGTTGTACTTGGATGTAATTGTCTGATATTATAGCAAACATCTATTCCTTGCTATTGCAATTATTACTTGCTTTTCTGAGCAATTCTTGAACTTTGTGTCACATCATATTACTGTTCCAACTAGGAACTGCTTTTGTTGTAACATCAGTCACTTGTAAATTGCTTAAGATAAAGCATCTGCTAGATGAGTGTACATCAATGGTTCTCAACCTTTTCGACTTGAAGGCCCACCACTGTCCAACACAATATTCAAAGGCCTTCTATACAATATTAACAGAACTTTAACTATAGGTTATATGAAGGTAAATGTAAGACTTTAAGACAAATTAAAGAAAATTAAGGAATAAAAGGGAACTCAATACATCAATATGTTCTCTTAATGTACTGTAAATGTCTAGGGAGAAACACGAGTTTAACACTTTATAGTTTCCAACAGATATCCTTTTAATTCATTACCCATTACCTTTTAATTCATTTTACAAAAAAGAAGCTTGAATCACTGCTCCAAACCACTAGAAATAACTTTTACTGTACCTTCTGATCACAATCAAGATGCATTTACTAGAAATACAAAATGAACTCTTGAATTGTGAAACTGATCAAAATAAAGTGAGTTTATGAATAAATCAAGAACAGATATCTGTCAATGATTTATGAAAACTTCCCTTTGAATTTATTTCTATTTTTCTGGAAGGATCTCTGGAGTGCTGACCAGAGCAAGTTAACCTTCCTCTTGCGTGCGGTAGCTGACCTATTACCAACTCCAAACAACCTAAAGATCTGGGGCAAAGATGAGGATCCATCTTGCAAGCAGTGTGGAGCAGCCCTGTGCACCCTGAACCACATCTTGTCAGGATGTCCCAAGGCACTGGGAGAAGGACGATATGGATGGAGACATGATAAGGTCCTTGTTGCAACTGCCAAATGGACAGACTTACAGAGGGTTAAAGCCAATAAATATCAGGCACCATCGCCCAGAGGAGTCAGTTTCCTAAGTCAAGGAGACAAGGTTCTAAAGTTAAAAAGAACTGACAGTGAAGTCGGCTGCCGCGGATTTCCAGCTACATCTGTGCACTATATCACTCAGGTTAAGGGGCAAAACGCTCATGAACCTGAGAAACCTGCTGAATATTTAGAGGGATATCCAATAATACCAGCGCTCTGACCACGCTGCCACCAATGGCTACCATGAATATATTGCATCCGTAGTTGCTCCTGCAGTTCCTACTTGTGGCAAAGCATCATTGATGTTTATTTCACCAGCATAAACTCACTTCATTTTGTTCAGTTTTTCAGGACTTTATTTTACATTTGCATCTCAAGTAAATGCATCTTGATTTAAAGATGTTTATATATCTGTATTGGAAAACAGCAGAAAAATACAACATTTAATGTGATGACTTCATGAACGGAAGACTTTCTGCTCTGATTTAAGACCTTTTTAAGGTTTTAATTTTTGTAAGGGCAAATCAAGACTTTTTAAAACCTGCAGAAACCCTGTACATATTACCAAACTTTATTATTTACAGAAAATGGGAGTGTAGGGACCTAAATAGTAGGTAAATTAATTAACCACAAGTAATTTGTTCTTCAACAAAAACAAATGTTATTGAGGGGGAAATAAATATATTGATTGTATGTCTGTCTAGCATTTTATTAATTAAGTTAGATTGTTTGGTCCAACTTTATTAAATTAATAATTTGATCCAATGCACTTATTGTGTACATGCATGTTTTACATTGTACTTTTTATTATGCATAGGAAGTTAATCTCATAATTTGTTGAGCTAATGCTCGAGCAACTTCAAATTCTACCTCATAAACATTTGTTATCAGTTGTATGTACATTAATTCTGTCTTGAAACAAAATCAGATGATATAATAGTGTGATGTGTTGCAGTATATTGCAGTGCTCTGAATGTCTTTACCATCTTGGGATTGATGAACTCCTGGAGGTACGTACGGCAGAGCTTCCTGTCCCACTCATCAGTGATGTGACCTCCGTATATGATCTCTCCAAACAGATAACACAGATCCTCCCATGGTACCTGAGCCATACATACAAGCACACCGAAATGTCAAATCTCCAGCTCAAACTGATCCCTCAGTGTCCTGTGTTTAATACTCACAGCACTATTTTTAGCCAGGTTTGCAAGATCTATCATGGGAAAAAAACATGGTTAAAACTGCTAGAAGGGCTTTCTGCTAAATGGTGCAACAGGGTTGCATGGTTTTGCTCACAAGTATGAGGGGTGAGGGACTGATGCTGCATGATGGGAATATCCTATAGTGATGCTTTTCATTTGAAATGGCTCTCATATATTATACCAGACAAAAAGACAATCTACTTTATGTATAATTCAAGCAAAGATCAAGCTCTTTCTGAACTCATGATGTGCTTGGCTTAAGTCTGGCCTGAGAAAAGAGCGTATGATGTGTAATTGTAAAGGAGAGAAGAACAAGTGAGCGTGTGTCAATGACAGACGCTAGAGGTTCACCATCATTTGTACCTGTATTGTTTTGCAAATTGCTTCTTTCATCAGCTCTAATTGCAGTGATCACTTATAAAGCGTTGTAAGGTGTCACGCACAACGTGTAATTACATTTAGCATGACGCTTCATTTGCCGCCTAATGAATCCTCAGTGTACGCACATACAGGTTACTGTTTTGTTAACATAATGAAGGACATTCATTTTTTTATGGAGGGGAGGGGTGAAATCTAGAGCTGCCATAATTGGTTGTAGCCAGAGGAATGCATGGAAAAAAAACACGACACAGTGAGATTGTGATTGTTCGCTTTGTGTGATGAAATAATACAGCACTGTGGGAAAAGAAATGGCAGTGAGTGACAAAGAGATTTAATTTAAAAGTTAAAGTAGTTTAGTTGTTTACAAACAGCTCAGAGTTTGTCCCTTGAACTTTACACAGAATGCTCCATGTTCAAAGTAAGAAATTTAGATTAAAATGTTTATTGCTAAATGAGCTTTAGTTGTCTAACCCCAGTTTCACACACAAGCCTAAAGCCTAATGCATTTTTTAATTGGGGGGGTTGGGGGGGGTCTAATGCAGTTTCATGCATTCTGACTTATTTAAACTGTTAAAGAGTTGGATTCTCAAGCTAAACATGGGCAAAGTTTAAAAAAATGCATTGGACATATTACGGAGTAGTTCTGTTCCAAATATCGGAACGTTTTTTCCGAGTATGGCCTTGTATGACTTCATAAAGGACGGATTTGCTTGTATGGGCACTTCTCCCGGATGAGCATGTGCGCACATCAACCAGAGTGAGAGCAAGAGCAAGAGCAAGAGCAAGAGCAAGAGCAAGAGCAAGAGCAAGAGCAAGAGCAAGAGCACGCACATCATCGAGCTTCCTTCGGGTTACGGAAGCTGTCGGCAGCGCTGTCATTTTGTTTTTAGACCACGACATCAACAATGTCACTAAAGTGCATTTTGAAACGTTTGGAACTGAAAGATGAAGCGGTCCAAGCAATAAAAGATCCCGGTCATGAGTCAAAACCGCAGGCGATAAGTGAAACTGCATCAAATGTCTGTGTTTTGTTGGCAATAGGTGGGTAAGTGTAAACAACACAAACATATAGTGAATCAAAAGTTAATGTGATGATGTATTGTGTGTGTGTGTGTGTGTGTGTGTGTGTTTATGACTCTTTAGCTCCACCCACTGCACACCTTCAGAATCCTGATCCTTCAGAAATCATTATAATATGCTGATTTGGTGCTCAAGTAACATTTCTTATTATCAATTTTGAAAACAGCTGTGCTGCTTAATATTTTTTTGGAAACCGCAATACATTTTTTCAGGATTTCTTTTTTTAGTAACAATGAAATGTTTTATTTTTATTTAAAATTATAAATGTCTTTATTGTTACTTTTGATCAACTTAATTAATCCAATTTAATGAATTTAAGTATTAAATTCTTTATAAAGTCACTGATATTATGATGTAATCATTATATTTGTTCATCAGTGTAATGAATACCGTTATCTTACTTTAGTGTTAGCCTCCAGGTAGTTGTACAGGACACTGGCAGAGATGGTTAGATCTCCATTGTTGAATGGGTATCTTTGGTTCCAACCCAGAGGCCCAAACTTCCTCCTCTCACTCACACAGGCGTGGAAGTAACACAGTGAGAACATGAGTCCTTTAAACTCCTGCTCACAAGAACACATTTCCAGAGTATCCTGTAAGACAGAAATGAGGAGACGAGGGACACCTCAAAACTTTGGACACCTCATTTTTAGTCACCTCATTCTAAATTATTACTAGTTTTCTCTGTTTTAGAATAATAGTAAGGCCAAAGCAAAACATCTGATTAGTTCATATGTGTATTTATTGATTTTGTCTGTGTAGAAAAGACCTGGTTGAAGTTGTCCAGAGCTGCATGTAGGCTGGATTTCATGCCAGTGGGTGGTTCAGTAGTGAGTTTGAGGCCATTCTCCAAGATGGTGCGAGGGATCAGGTGTTCATGGGGGCTGGGGATCGGTTCTCCACTCATAAACACTCTGTAGTTTGAGTGAGCATTGCTGCCTGTGTTCTCCAACAGCTCCTCCAGACGACTCAACCACCGCGGCAGCAGGTGAACATTCTGAAACAGGAAAATTAATAAATATACAAAACCATATAATGTGAACATAAAGGTCTGTTCACACCATGGAGCAAAACAATAAAGAGATTTTTGTAAAAATTATTCAAAATGTAAAAGAATAGCAGAGTACGCAACACAAATATAACGATAAGTTATAGTTGCAATCACTTTCACAACTATATTTTTTCTAGGTGTTGAATGATAAAAACATTAACCGCGATTTCCATTGAAATTGAAATTGCGAACTGAAAATACGGCCAATGGAAACGAAAGTTTTTGCGCTCGCATGAGGTGGTTTTTCAGGCAATTTTTTGCATTTATATGTCACCTGGCGCACGTAAAAAGTCGATCATTCTTTACAGATGATGGTATGTTTGGACAGAAAACGAGACAGAAATCTTTTTTAAACTCATAAAAGTCAATATAATTACAGGAATACTGGATTCTAAACAACAAAGAAAGGCCACAAAAGATCAAGACCTTGAAGCAAATATGAGGGAGAAACACCCAAAAACACCTCATACGTGCCACTCCCAAAGGGGCTGTCCTTGCCATTAAAGCTTGGATAACACGCCACCTTCCATTTATAATAATGGCCAGTGCGGTGGCTGGGATATACATAAACCCAACATATGTGGCATAATTTTAATGACTTATTGCGAGAGAAAAAAAAAAAAAAGTCGCATGACATCGGTTAAAGGAAACGCTGCCAGTTCGTAACAGACATTTGGAAAATATTGCAAACGTTTGCCGCAAATCTGTAATGGAAATGCGGCTATTGACAGCTTATCAAATGCCTGAGCTTCTTTAAGCAGGATGTATTCTAAGTCACCAGATTATATAAATGCAGCATGTGCTTATAAGAAACAGAATGATAATGTGGGTTTGTGTGGACACTCTTTATATCATTGTACTTGGAATACTTAAAGAGATCGTTCACCCAAAAATGAAAATTAGCCCATGATTTACTCGCCCTCAAGTCATCCTAGGTGTATATGACATTCTTCTTTCAGATGAATACAATCAGAGTTATATAAATAAAATAAAAAAAAATTCCTGGCTCTTCCAAGCTTTATAATGGCAGTGAATGGCTGTTTCTGTTTTTTTTTATAGCCCATAAAAAAACGCATCTATCCATCATAAAAGTGCTCCACACAGCACTGGGGGTTTAATAAAGGCCTTCTGAAGTGAAGCCATGTAAGAAAAATGTAAGATTTGTGTAAGAAAAATATCCATATTTAAAACTTTACAAACTGTAATCTACAACTTCCGCTAACCGTTGTACACGCGTTCACGAGAGACTGGCATTCCAGCGTATGATGCAGGACGCTCCGGTGAGAATATGCTAGTTCTCGTGAGAACCAACTTTTGTTTTGCTCTATCCTGTGCTTCCGCAGGAACTTACGCTATGCCTGCGTCCTACATCATACACTGGAACGCCAGCCTCTCGTGAACGCACGTATGACAGCTAGCGGAAGTCAGAGATTACAGTTTGTAAAGTTTTAAATATGGATTATATAAAGCTTGGAAAAGCCAGGACATTTTTAATGTAACTCCGATTATGTATGTCTGAAAGAAGAAAGTCATATACACCTAGAATGACTCAGTAAATCATGGGCTAATTTTCTTTTTTGGGTGAACTATCCCTTTAATTCTGATTAGTCAAATGTGGCATCAAGTGGTAACTGTCATTATTCTGTTGTTACTTGTCTTGTGTAGGGCGATATATGCATACTATATAGCATATCTCAAATGCTTGATTGCTTGTATTGTCACAAAATGTAAACTATATTAATCGCCCAGCTCTAATCTGCTAAATGCAACTATAAGGAATAAAAATATTAAGAAAAATTTAAACATTAACAACATAATGATTTTCTGATTTGAAACAATGTATATTGTGGAAAGCACCATTTAAATTAATTTCACTTGACTTTATTTTATTTGTAGTTTTATAGTCTTCTCCAGGTTAGTATGCATGTATCGTAGGTTGGTTTAGTATGAAATGGACCAAAAATGTACCTGCAGTATGATCCAGTGTCCTCTTTTAGCTGCGGTCTCCAACGCTCTCTCAGCCACAATCTCTTGTCCTTGACCCAAGGACACATTATGGAGGTTCCCCTGGTCTGTGGTAAAGCCAAGCTTCAGCCCTAGTACATAGATATGATTGGGTTAATACTCTGATTATATTACAAGTTAGGCTAAGTGTCTTGTGTAAATGGTTTTTCTCTGTACCAAGTGTTTCTACATCCTTGACAGGGTTGACTCCAGGAGAAAGAATGAAAAACACTGGTGTAGAGGGACTGCACTCCTCAAAACACTTTTCAAACTCCATCCGGCCAACATCCATATACTTGGAACCCAAACTGACCTCAATGAAACTTCTGTTATGGTGTAAAATAAATAAAGACAATATTTAAAGACCAAAACATTGGTGTTTCAAACCTGGCCGGCTCCAACTGAATTTAAAGTTAAATTTTAGACTGATATTGGTTGTTTTCTGAAGCACACTCATTACTGGAGAGCGTAGGTGATCCTGTCAGGCCGAATGGCTCTGAGAATGATGAGTCTCTGGAGGGGACTCTTATTCTTCCAGTCCTGAGGGAGACGTTCTCTTTCTGGACACTCCGACTCCACCAGCTTCCTCCAACGTTTGGCAGAACCTTCCACATCCCTGTCCAGACCCCTGAATGCATCCAGCATGGACAAGGTCTGCAGTGAAATTAAATGTAGAAAAAAAAAAAAAGAACAATCTTCAAAAATCCAGCAATTTACAAATGTTCAAATGGATTTTAAAACATTGCAATATTGCCTGTATTCACAGCATATATCCTGCATATATTTTCTATAAATAATTTAAATTGTTATTTTCTTAGCCTCATCTTAATAACACATAATATTTTCACAAAGTATAAATGGTCTCTCACATACATTTGGGGGTCTTTCACATTAAATAGTTTGAAAAACCCCTGGGCGAGATGGGTTAACTTATTTAGAGATCGAAAAGGTGCTTCCAACTGATAATTTTCTAAAAGGCAATGCTAAATGACATCGGAAAACACATGAAAGAGAGTGATTTCCAGGCACAGGCAGTTCTTACCCTAATGGCACCCCAGGCCTGTGGAGACAGGAAGCTGACGGGACTGCTCTGACAAACTTCTACAGGAAATCGCAACAGAAGTTCCAGGTCCTGAGCCTCAATGGAGCCCCTCGTCAGAAGAATCTAAATAAAAGACCAGAGGTGCAAAGTAATGATGACATTAGACCTCAGGTCTTTTGAATACAGATGTCTCCATCCATCAGAGAAGGACAAGCGGGTCCCAGAACAGCTTTACTCTGTTTGATGTGGACGTGTGAAGGACAGGCGGTGGAGACAGACAGCAGCAGGGAAAACAGGTGCTGTCCTGACAGGTATTTGCATTCTGCCACTGTGGCCCACCCTCCTGTCAGAGCTGACCAGTTGAGGGAGAGGGGTGCCTGGGCTGTGAGAGTTAATCAATAGGAACGGACCCGACTCCACTGACAGGGCCTAATGGAACTTAATGTAAGGGCAAAAATGTGGAGTGACTGATGTGAATGACAAAGTGCAGGAGGAGGAAGGGAGGAGGTGGTGGTGGGTGGATGGGAGGTGTTTCTATTCTGTCGGCATCCCGTCCCACTCACCTGGAGGGCAGTGTGGGTGAGGAAGGTGAGTCGGTCCCTCTGGAAGAGCCCCTGGCAGGTGTACTGAAGGGCTGATTGGGTGATGGCCTCGGTCAGAGATGAAACACGCACTGACACGTCTTCATCACATGGAGCTCTCGCAATGGCTTTGAGGAACACTTTATTGAAGGCCTTAAATGTAAAAGATAATTCAAAATAACATTTCATGAAAACATGATCTCCAAACAGATTGAGCTGGATGAAAAAAATTATAATCAACCCACAATCTGACTTGTGATGCAGTCTGAAATCACAAATCCCACCATTTTCATTAATTTAGGGTCAATGGAGTTTGTTTAAATAAATGCATTCTTGGTGAGCACAGGAGACTTCTTTCACAAATATTAGAAAAACTTTACCGACCCCAAACTTTTGAACAGTAGTGTAGGTACTGTGCAGGAAATACAACTGTGCATTTTCACTTTTTCTAGTGTAGTGTGTTACCTTGAGGGAGTATTGGTACATGGGGTTAACGTTGTGGAGTTCTTTAATAGTGAAGTAGAGTAGGGCGGCTCTCTCAGCCACTGGCCGGTAGAGATCTCGTGCCTCATTGGTCTTTATCTCATTCTCTCGAGCTGCAATAGCCTTTGTAAACAGCAAACCATTGTTGAGATATACAGCCAGATATAAGTTCTCAAATAAATTTATACAACGATTAAACCATTTATGAAATCATACTATCAAAATGGACACAGAGTTTCTTTCCATATTTCAGTGTTGTGATTACACTTGTCAGTTTATTATACAATCATTTCAATTTCAAACACATTGGACCTGAGTAAACAACAACAAAATGATGTAAATGGACACGGAGTATCACACCTTGTTATGGATGTGTCTGGCAGTGTTCTTAGTATATTCTAGTTGTTCCACTAAGGCTGTATCTCGCAGGAAGTTTCCTTCTGCCGTGGACAGTTTACTCAGGAGCTCATCCTCTAGTCTCTTCAGCTCAATCTGACACAAGTTCTGCTGAGTGCTCAACTCCAACTGAAGTAATCAAAGACAGACAATGTTAGTAATTGGTAATGACAGTTGTTTTGTTAAAATTACATTTTAGAGGATTACATTTAGTATTCAATAGGAAAAATATATAAAACATAGAAATGGACAACAAAAAAAAATTGGGGGACATTCACAATTATTACAATTTATTTATAAAAATGTCAAGTTTGAAAATCTTCCATTTACGGAGCCCCTAGGCCTAGGGGACCATGGCGATGGAAAAGAATTGTAAGAATTATATTTATTATATTTCAAAACTTTTGCATACTAAATCGTATTTGGACTTTTCTTCCTTGCATACATTTCACCTCTTCCACAAGCACTTAACCACCCCACTCCTTTAAACCGATACACACACACACACACACACACACACACACACACACACACACACACACACACACACACACACACACACACAAAGACTGTTTTATGGGGACATTCCATAGACATAATGATTTTTATGCTGTACCAACTGTATAGTCAATCCCCTAAACCTACCCATCACAGAAAACTTTCTGCATTTTTAAATTTTAAAAAACATCTCACAATATTATTTATAAGACATTTTCCTCATGGGGACCAAAAATGTCCCCACAAGGACAAGGATTTTGTATATTGCCCTCTTTGTGAGGATTTTGTCCTCACAATGTAGGGTATACCTGAACCACAAACACACACGCATACACTAGTTCATCTCTGCATTTCTCATCTTCTCTAGTTTGTTTCCTAATCTAGATGTCTAAACCTGGCATCGTATATTACGAATAATGTTGGCTCTTTGATGCATTGCTTTTGTAGCTCTTTTGTAAGTCGCGTTGGATAAAAATGTCTGCTAAATGCATTAGGGGTGTAAAGATACACTTGTGATACAAATGGTGACACTGAACTCACGATACGATATGTATCACAAATTTTAAGCCAAAATAAAGAAGAGGGGTTTTTTTTTTTTATTATTATTAAAATAATAATAATATTATTACTGTATTATTATCAGGACCCACAAATATTCCCTCATGGCATAATAATACATATATATATATATATATAGTTTTTAATGCTTTCACTTTGAGGGGTGCCGCTTTAAATTGTGTTTGCACTTTGACTTTGAGGAGTGGTGTTCCGGCAGTGCGTATGCTTCAGATGATCAACACAATCAGTCACAGTTCTAAAGGGTTAGTTCACCCAAAAATGAAAATTCTGTCATCATTTGTGTTCCGAAGATGAACGAATTCAGGACAACACAAGGGTGAGCAAATGATGGCAGAATTTTAATTTTTGGGTGAACTAACCCATACGTTAACACTATTCTGCCTTGTAAATCCTGTTATTGCCTTTGGGCAAAGCAAATGAAGTTTAGTTAGCTTTTTATATATTGTGAAGTAATTATGAGTGACTTCTTTGACTGACCTTCATCGTCTCCAGCTCAGGTCTTTCATGCGTGACCACTTGCCCCAAGAGCTGTTCCTCCAGGCCAGTGCGGGTCACTGTGAAGTTTATAAGTGTGGTCTGGGCCTGCAGCTCTGGGGGGAAGTGAGGGTTGGCTTCCTTAGTGTGTAGAAGGAGACGGAAACCGCTGTTATAGTCACACTCCTTATCACCCAGTCTGATGTACCTGTGGAAACACCACATTGTGTTATGCATCCAGGACACGGCTAAACTAAATCATACTAAACAGCTTGACATCTATGCAAAGAGTCAGTAAGCGCATTCCACCCACACTACACACCAGTTTCACCAACTGCCTAATTGAAGCAAACAGAAAAGAATGACAAATGCTCCCAATAGCCACCACAGGCAAAGGCGTTAAATAAAACTGGAAGATGATATTCCCAGCAGCCAATATTTATCCCAATCTGCATTTCAATTAAATCAGGCCTGGCTGGCCAAACGTGGCGGCTTTTAATTTTTCCCTAATTACCCTGTGCCTGTCAGCCAGCGGTAACAACTCTCATGCCAAAGGTTCCGCCAAGGCCCGGGTCCGCTCCGGCTCTATATCTTCAAAAGATGGAATTAATGTACTATTGATAGAACCATTACTTCACCAAATTAAAGTCCCAGCTGATGGATTGGCTCATGTTCTTCCGTCAGACATGAAAGGAATAATTAGTATTCATTACTTCACACTCTGCAACATTCCAATTATTAATGAACTTCAGCCGAGAAGCTGCACCAGATCCATCATGGCTGCCGTGGCCGGGCCGGATTAATCACGGGAATGGACTGGTGTGTGGGTCAGGCACTGGAATAAACTTGTAATCAAATTAAACATCGGGCCGCAGTTATGGGTCAAAAGAGTGGGACTGTGTAGGTGTCCCTGTAGTACAATACTACAAGGACAAAAGACTAGAAAGACGTGATAAATTATAGATGAGAAATTAATAACTCAGCACACTGAAAAACAAGAAAAACAGATGAGGTGTTGCATCTATTTACACATCTTAGAAATACCTGAAAAAGCACACTGATTATTTTAAATTATTCTGTTGAAGGATATAAATGTGAACGAAGTTAACAATATCTTCTGTAGTTCATTAACATCTCATCTAGTAACCCAAATGCATAGAGATTTATTAAAAATTGAGTAAAAGTCTTTTAGACTATGATCTCTCCTTGGACAGACAGGTTTAGCTCAACTTTGTAGTGCAAAAAACAAAATAAAACAAAACCCAGTAATTATATTATAGTACATACATACTGGATTTAGTTTTCTTATCTCAGATTCAAAGAACACAGAATACGCAAATTGATACAAAATTAATCTAAATTAATAAAAATAAAAATAAACTATTTTTGGCATAATTAAATATAATAAATATATATTAAATATAATATAATAATAAACAAAATTAGCTTGTTAACGCATGCAATACATTTTTTCAGTTTACGCATTAAAAATATTTAATGCCCTTTTCTGTCATCCTTTGGCTTATATATCTTTTGGTTCATCCTTATAATATAGTATAATATAATATAGTATAATATAATATAATATAATATAATATAATATAATATAATATAATATATAATTCAAATAAAGTAAAATAAATTCTGTTGTTTTCCCAGAGTTAAAACACAACACTCTAGTTGCCTAAACTGTTCCGTATTCAACACACATAAAGAAAAAGAGCAAACAAATGCACATTTATCAGCTTCTGTGAGTGCAGAATCAATACCGCTGCCTCCACCTCTATTCAAATCACACAACCCCAATTCATCTTCCATTCTAGTTTTCATACTGCACAGAACAAAAATGGGGCTCTTCAAAGCTCAGTATAAAATCCCTAAATATATATGCCAAAAAGCTGCAATACACTCATTTTGAAAATCACTGGTATAATACAAGAAAACATGATATGATGGTTAAACTTGCCTTCCTTTTTTTAAGGTTTGTCTTCCTAGCAGTGGCTCCAGGAGCGGGTTCACTCTCTCCTTGATGTTTTCAATAAGGACCACCTCACCACAGGCCAAAGCCTGCTCAATAACATCCAGATACCTATACGATAACATTAACAGTGAGTGAGCAAGTCCAGGACAAGACAAATCAGCCTCTAGACTAGTAGCATTTTATGTTTCTTTATATTATTTAATATAAAAAAATCTGACCAAACTAAAATGACTTTACCCTTTCTGGCCATACTGCAGCACCCTCAGTTTGGGCCCATACAGGTTTCGGATCCACTTGCTGGCCTGCTGCTGAGGATCCACCAACAGAGGCCAGCGCTGGCTGGACATCAGGATGGCTGCATTTTCAACGGACAGCCGATCAGCTGGCAGGCCCTGGTTCTGCCAGCCTGCCACGGTGGCCTGGTCAGTCAGCGCAAGTACAGGGTCCAGACCGTCTGTCAGCAGGATAGGGGTCTGGATCACGAGGTGTGAGGAGAGGAAGACAGACAGTGATGCTATTCAATTCAACGCTCCATTGGAGTGCAGACACAGTAGTACAGTAACAGGATTTTACAGTAGACAGCTCAGGAAGAAAAAAAAACCCTCAAACATCACAAGAGAAATAAGAGTTGGCAAATAAGCCATAATATCAAATAAACTATTCCAAGTCTTGTTATTTAATCATATTATGTGACTAACAATAAATAAATAAATGCAAAACACTATATAATTAAAATAATGGAAATGCTGAGCATACTTTGAGTTCTCGGAGGAAAGGAATCAGTATGCCGTGAAGGAGATGGTGACGGTATGGCTGTGTGAAGTATCCAGCATAAGAGACAAAAGCAGCAGCCACAAGCACATCACCACACATGGTCTTCAGCTGAGACTCCAGCTCCAGCTGTCCCAGCGACCAACGCACATTTTCTGCCTGAAGTGAGAGAATTTGGGTGAATCTCAACCTATAGCATTGTGACTTTACAGTGGGCACAAAAATTATTTGGAAATTTAAGTCACACTTAAATACACATTATGTAACATAAAATATAAATTCAAGATGCACATCACCTTAAGACCAATGTTCCCTCTAAGCTGTGGGCATGCGTGGCTTAATTAAGTGGTGGAAATAACGGATGATGGGCACAGCACAGTAACAAAACAGACATTTACAGTTACACACCCACCACAAGTGTAGCATGCAAACTCAAAACAACTCAGTAACACATGTCAGTTTAAATAGATGTGTGTGTGGTTTGGGTTTCAGGGATGTTTAGATCACTATAAAAGATTTCACATGTTCCACTGAACATATTTAGCTATTATATCTATTTAATTCAGTTAGCTTTTTAAAAACAAACTGAAACATTTAAACTGATATAATATATCAGTTTATATACTTAAATTAGTTTTTATATTTTATTATAGGCTATTATAGTTATATTATATTGTAAGTTATAACTGCATGATGGAACCACTTTTTTGTGCGTTTACGTACGCTGTACAGGTCTGGTATAAAGAAGTTTTTGCTCAGGTGACCAAAATGTCCACCCAATAGAGAAAGTTTGCTCAGCGAGAAAAGAAATTAGAGGGACCAGATAAAAGAAACAGCAGTGAATTTACAACAGACATTATAATTTTGGTTTTCTTTGCAGTAATGAGACTTTTTGGTTTTTGGCTATGAAAATTGGAAAATACATTTTTCTCAATGAACATAAAATTTACATTACCATTTAAAAGTTTGGGTCAGTATGTCAAGTAATTTAATTCTACAATGATGAATTAAATTGATCAAAAGTAACAGAGACATTTGTTATATGAAATTTAAAATATAACATTTGTAAAATGTTATATTTCTATTTTAACTAAATGCTTTTATTTAGACATTTATATTAATGAAACCTTAAAAAGAAGTTTCCAAATACATATTTTATTAGGGTTTCATGAATAGAAATGTCAAAATAAAAGCATATATATTAATAATTTTATATGTATATGTACACATACACATACACATACATATACATATACATATACATACACACACACACACACACACACACACACACACACACACACACACACACACACACACACACACACACACACACACACACACACACACACACACACACACACACACACACACACACACAACACACACACATACCGGTACCGTGATAGGTTCCCACCTGTGCAATAAGTCCATTCGTGAAATTTCCTCACTACTAAATATTCCATGGTCAACTGTTAGTGGTATTATAACAAAGTGGAAGCAATTGGGAACAACAGCAACTTAGCCATGAAGTGGTAGGCCACTTCTCATAAAAAATTCCCATAAACGCACTCCTAAACCTTGTGGAATGCCTTCCCAGAAGAGTTGAAGCTGTTATAGCTGCAAAGGGTGGACCAACTCCATATTAAACCCTACGGATTAAGATTGGGATGTCATTAAAGTTAATGTGCATGTAAAGGCAGACGTCCCAATATAGTGTGTATTATATATCAGAACTGTTTTTACCATTGATAATAATCAAATGCTTCTTGAGCACCAAAGCAGCATATTAGAATGATTTCTGAAGAATCAGATCAGACACTGAAGAGTGGAGTATTGATGCAAAAAATTCAGCTTTGCCATCACGGACATAACTTTTTCCTTTTTTTAAATGTAATGAAATAAATTGTAATAATATTCCACAATGTTACAGTATTTTTTAATGAAATAAATACAGCCTTGGTAAGCAAAAATATTACCAACTCTAAACTTTTGAACGGCAATGTATATATTTTCAAACACAACCCAGTAATATAAAGCCAAATGATTGAGACAAATGAGAGGAAACACTTAAACGCCTGTTAGAACCTAAAATCTAGCCTTCGGACCCAGATATAAACCTCACTCTTAACCCATCTGCAATCGATCAAATACAGACAGAACATGAGCACAATTCACCTAAACTGGCTTTGAAAGTTTAGTTACATTTTCACTCAGCATCAATTTAGCACTCATTTAAGACTTCAATAATATCGCAGAGATGCTCCAGCAATGATAAATCTTGTCTGACATTGCCTTTGCAGGGGCCGAGCTTCTAGAACATGTCGCATAATAAATTCCCGACAGTTAAAAATCACTATAATTTTAGCCTAATGCATTATGGATTGCTTGGAATATCACTCAGTCCTGGGTGAAGCGTTTTTAATTTCCAACAGCTGTTAAGGCTTTGAGGTAAGTTAATGATTACATATAGACGGGCTGATTTATTAGTCTAAACACTATTGCTTCCAGGTCAATGGCATAAAGACAAATCATTTGTCTTGATATGTTTAAAAGCCAAGCTGTCCCATTGTAGCCCTATTCATTTCTCTGAATAAGAAAGTCGAACATTTTAAATAAAAGCGCTAAAAGAAACATTATGTTATTATTTTTTGCATTACCACTGCTAAAGATTTTAGATAATCTCATGTGGATATATATATGGTCAAAGCTACAGGGAGTGAGAAAAGAGAAAACCATTTAAAGTCGGGCATGTACACACAAATCCAGTTCATCTCTCATAAACCAATTATCCTGATCGCCCCATTCAGGAAAATAGATAGCAGATGAATATGTGCCCTTCTTGTTTCGCTGTCCCGAACTGGCCTACAGCCATCTAGCCCCTTGCCCAGATCAATGGTGCATTTGCCGTGGTGCACCCCTTCCTTCCGAGCGCTCAATCTCAACGTCTGGCCAAACATTTAAGCCATGGCCACCTCCCCTTTGAATGAAGCCAAACTCATGTTGAGATTAGGTCTGCTGGTGCACTCTCCTATAACCCCAGACCCTCTCCTCTCACAGCCGGCCAGTACCTGCAGGCCTCCCACTAGCCGATTGGCCAGCTCAATGGTCTGGCTGGTGCGTGTCACTTCCTCCTGGCAGCGCAGTTTCTCAGTCGCCGCCTTCTCAAACTGAGCTGTTAGGCTTTGCAGATGCCTATCCAGATCCTGTCAGCACAAAGCAACTATGAGATACTTCTACTTTATGTCTTAATATTAAGTTTTGTTGACTGGTTATGGTGCATGGATAGGCATTTTTAATTTTATTGTATAAAATAGAGAAGATTGTCACTTACTTCCAATTTCTTTCTAACACTGAGCAGTTTTGTAGTAGCAGCTTCCAGTTCACTGTTGGCTTGTGCCAGAGCCAGGCGCTTTGGTGCAACCTCACAATAAACCTTAAAAACCCAGCAAACATTCGCTTTCCTTACATAGGCACATGAACAAAAACTGAATTCTTGAAATAAATGATTGTTTGTAATTTTGAAGCTAAAAACCACTTTGAGTTAAAGAAAGGTACAGCTCAATATTTCCCAAGGATTAAATTTTTTTCTTTACATTTAGAAGTAAAAAAATGATTAAAATGAATACAATAATTTTTACTGAATTTAAATTCCTCAAATTTACATTGATATCCATACATTTTAAAACAAATTTAAAATAAATGATTGTTTGTAATTTTAAAGTTAAAAACAACTTTGGCTTAAAGGATATTACAAAAAATATAATATAATATAATATAATATAATATAATATATAATATATATATATATATATATATATATATATATATATATATATATATATATATATATATATATATATATATATATATATATATATATTTACAAACATTACTTAATATTTTCAAAATATTAAAGCTGATTTTTAAAATAAAAGATTGTTTGTAATTTTGAAGCTAAAAACCACTTTGACTTGAAAAAATTAAGCTCTAACTTTCTTTAAAATATTTCCAAAGAATTGTTTGATTATATTTATGATTTCTTTATAAAATGTATAAGTTAGATTTTTCTTTATTTTATTAAGTTTAATAACATTTTAAATAACATGCATAATTAATTGAAATTCCTCAAATTAATATCTAATATTAATATATTTCAAATATAAACAAACAAACAAAAAAATTATATAAATTATCGTTTGTCATTTTAATGCTCAAAACAACTTTGGCTTAAAGAAAGTTACAACTTAATATTTAAAAAAATTTTTATTGATTTTATAAATTTTTTTTTTTTTAAATTTTCAAATGTTATTAAAATTAATAGAATAAAATTTATTGAATTTAAATTAATGAAACTGCATTAAAAAAAAAATTTAATCCGGTACATCACACTTCCTCACCTCATAGTAGCGCACTATGTTGATGGCCCACGCACAGAGGCCTGCAGCTGCGTAGGACTTGGTCCGGACGTGATCGGGATGGAACTCTGGGTTTCTCAGGTATTCCTGCTTCACCACACTCAGACAGGGCTGAGGGATGTGCTCTTTATCATAAGAAAGTAGAGCCTGCAGAAAGTCATCCACCTACAGAAGAAGAGAGTGATTATATCATTATTTTAACAAATCCCTATGTTGCTGCCTATTTTTTAAAGACTTTACTGAAATAAATTTAAAAATAAAGTTTGAGTTTGGTACGATTTTGTAATGTTTTTGAAAGAAGCCTCTTATGCTCACCAAGGCTGCATTTATTTGGTCAAAAAAAACAAAAAAATTATTACAATTTAATTTAATATTATTTATTCATGATATGGCAAAGTTGAATTCCCTTTCAAGGAAACTCCCATTGCATCGAATGACGCCATAGGAACGCAATGCATGATAATGTCTTGAAGCACATGTAAAATCAGTCCAATGGTGTGACAGGACGTCAGAGAACCGTCACGAACCAGGAAGCTATAAAGCCAGCCCAAAACAAAGCTGCGCTAGCTTCTGTGTCTTCAGTAGCACTCTGTGTGAAGTCTGTTCAGTGTTTTTTTTCCAAGTGTTTTTTTCTAGTTCAGTAAATTAAAGATAAACAAAAACACTATGGCGAATAAGCAGCAGTTTAGAGTGTGTGTGCACTCCTGCCCACGTTTTCTATCGGGTGGGGACTCACATTCTCTTTGTGTAGCTTGTTTGGGTGAGGTGCATGCACGGTCAGTGCTCGAGGGCGCTGACTGTGAGCACTGTGAAGTGCTTCCATTGCGGACGCTCCGATTCCGCCTGCCGTTCTCAGAAAGAATGAGGACGTGGGAGGCAGGCTCAACCGCAGTCTTCAAGGGGTAAAACAGATTTGAGGACCGTTATTATGTCCAAGAAGGCTACGGGGAAAACATCCTGACGCCCGAGGGGTCAGGCCAATGAGGGCAGTCCCGCCCCAAAGCAGAGCGGTCAACATTATACGTGCCCTCAGGGGGCCGTTCTGCCAACCCTGCCATCTCTGGTGTTACAAGGCACAGTGGTCTCACACGATCACATATTTTAGGGTCCAACCGGAAACGTAGTGGCCCTGGGATGCCCACCCTCGCCAAGGAGGGTTTTAGAGCAGTCAGTTCGGCGTGGTGTGGGACTCAACGTCAATGCAGGCACGCCTGTCACCAGCACGCATAGAGTCCATCCTTTCGGCTGTGATAAGAATAAAACTAGGTCAGTCACTGAAAAACTGTTTCAGAGACTATTGGGTCTGATGGCAGCAGCATCCAACATGATACCTTTTGGACTGCTGTACATGAGGCCCCTGCAGTGGTGGCTCAGGACCAAAGGGTTTTCCGTTTTCCCCAAGGGGCAACCCCTTTCACATGATCAGGGTCACGTGGTGATTCAAGAGAGTTTTATTTGTCACATACAGTTATATACAGAATATACAACCTGCAGTGAAATGTAAACAGGTCCGCTCCATGGACAGTGCAAATTCACAGTTAAAAACACAAGGGGGAAATTATAATAGAAATAGAATAAAAGTACTAATATATATATATATATATAAAATCTGTAGAATTATAAATAAATCAAGTCAAGTAGAAAAAAAAATATATATATATATATATATAAAAAAGTGGAATAAAATAAGTGAAATAAACTGTGCAGTGAGTAAACTGTAGACTTATAAATATGTGGTTAACAGAAATGTACAAAGAAGTATAATGTGCAAACAGGTTTGTAACAGGTTGTTACACAGTAACAACGAGAACAGAAAGTGCAGTGCAATGTCAGTATGTCGATGTTTATCCTGAAGTGAAGTCACGTGATGTTAAGTGACTGAGTTCAGGAGTCTGATGGCCTGGGGGAAGAAGCTCCTCCTGAGTCTCTCAGTTTTGGCCATCAGGCTTCGGAAGCACTTACCAGATGGCAGCAGCGTGAAATGAGGGTTTGCAGGGTGATTAGAGTCCTTGATGATTTTAGTAGCTCTACCTTTGCAGCGTTTGGTGTAGATGTCCTGTAGAGACGGGAGAGCTGACCCTGAGATACGCTCGGATAAGCGCACGACTCTTTGCAGGGCTTTGCAGTCATGACTGGTGCTGTTCCCATACCACGCTGTGATGCTGTGATGAGTGAATGAGTTAATACACTTTCTATCGCCCCTAAATAGAAAGTTTTCAGGATAGTTGGTGAAACCCTGAATTTCCTCAGCTGGCGCAGGTGGTAAAGTCTATGCCTTGCTTTTTTCACCTGTGTCTGAATGTGTGCAGTCCAGGTCAGGTCCTCTGAGATGTTTACACCCAGGTACTTGAAGCTGCTCACTCTCTCTACTGGTGACCCGCTGATCATGAGAGGGGAGTATGTCCGTTGCGGTCTCTTCCTGAAGTCCACAATCAGTTCTTTGGTCTTGTCAACATTCAGACAGAACCATGATGTTAGTTGCTCCACCTCATCCAAGTATGCCGTCTCATTGTTGTTGGAAATGAGGCCCAGGACAACAGTATCATCAGCAAATTTGATGATAGAGGTGGAGCTGTGTGTGGACAAACAGTCATGTGTGTAGAGAGAGTAGAGCAGGGCACTCAGGACACAGCCCTGTGGAGCTCCCACACTCAGGGTGATGGAGGTGGAGGTGAACTGGCCTATTCTCACCACCTGAGGCCTGCCAGTGAGGAAGTCTTCAATCCAGTGGCAGAGAGAAGAATTCAGGCCGAGATCCAGGAGTTTGGCGGTTAGCTTAATGGGAACTATGGTGTTAATGGGAACTAAGGCTGAGCTATAGTCAATAAATAGCAGCCTTACGTAGTTCCCACTTTTGCTGTCGATGTGAGTGAGGGAGGAGTGGAGGACATGAGAGATGGCATCTTCAGTCGATCTATTGGGACGATAGGCAAACTGAAGAGGGACGATAGGCAAACTGAAGAGGGTCCAAAGTGTCAGGAATGAAGGAGCAAATGGTGTTTTTAATGAGTCTCTCAAAGACCTTCATGACTATAGATGTGAGAGCCACTGGACAATAGTCATTTAGGCAAGAGGGTTTACTGTACTTAGGGACAGGGATGATAGTGGATTTTTTGAAGGAGGTGGGGACCACAGATGTAGCGAGGGACTCATTAAAGATGGATGTAAACAACCCGGCGAGCTGATCAGCACAGGACCGCAGAACACGACCTGAAATACCATCCGGCCCGGCAGCTTTCCTGACGTCCACACGCTTGAGTGCCCTCCGAACTTCATCCTCCGAGACAGAGATCACGTGGTTGTTGCTGCTCTGAGTGATTCCCTCTGACGCGTCACTTGCAATCAAAGCGAGTGTAGAAAGAGTTTAACTCGTTCACAAGCAACGGATCAGCTCTGACCTCTGCAGAGGATTTAGATCCAAAAGAACAGATGGACCTCAGTCCCTGCCACATGCGCCGGGAGGCGTTGAGTTGGAAATGAGACTCCACTCAATCCTTATAACGGAGCTTTGCAGCTTTAACTGCGCGTCGGAGAGCATAGCAGGACGATTTGTAGTCAGTCATATTCCCCGATAGGAGACCGGCGTTGTATGCGGCAGTGCGTGTGTTCACTGCAGTGCGGATTGAATTGTCCACCCACGGTTTCTGATTTGAGAAGGACGTTACTGTTATTGTTTGTGTGGCTTGCTCTGTAAGCGTGTTGATGAAGCAAAGTGCCACATCCGTGAACTCGCTGACGTCAGGTGAACTCTCCCAGAACATGTCCCAGTCGACGTCATCAAGAGCTGCCTGTAGCGCGGTCTCTGAATGGGGTGACCAGCGTTTAACTTCTCGCCTCACCGGGGGTTCCTGAACGAGCCTTTGTCTGTATTCAGGTGTGAGGAAAATGGCGGCATGATCCGATTTGCCAAAAGCTGGAAGTGAGCGAGCTTTATAGGCGTTCTTAAACGGAGAGTAGCAATGATCCAGTGTGTTTGCTCCTCGTGTAGGACAGGAGACGTGCTGGTGAAAGTTTGGCAAGACTTTCTTTAGGTTTGCTTTGTTAAAATTGCCCGCGATGATGAACGCAGCATCGGGGTGTTTGTTAGTGAAGCTGCTGATAACATCATGAAGGCCAGATAAAGCCAGCCCTGTGTCTGCCTGTGGTGGAATGTAAATGGCAGTGGTGATGACTGAGGAAAACTCCCTCAGCAGATAGAATGGGCGGCAAATGATTGTTAAATGTTCCAGATGAGGTGAGCAGGATCGCAAAAGAATGGTGATGTTCCTGGGGATGTTCATAATACTCGCCATTTCTTGTTGATCATGAAATATACTCCACCGCCTTTGGATTTACCGGCCTCGGCTGTTCTGTCCATCCGAAAAACAGAGAAGTTCTCCGACGGCGCCACAGCTGTGTCCGGGACCGCGGGCGTGAGCCATGTTTCGGACAAACAATAGATGTTACAGTCTCTCATGTCCCGTTGAAAACTTATCCTGGCTCTGAGATCGTCCATCTTATTCTCCAAGGATTAGACATTTGCGAGCAGGATGCTTGGAGGTGGGCTGAAAGACATGCTGAGGCCCAGGGAATGGAGGCTCCACCCTGAGGTGGTGGAGCAGATATGAAGGGTGTTCGGCCAAGCACAAGTGGATTTGTTTGCGTCTCAAGAGACGTCTCACTGTCCACTCTGGTTCTCCCTCACACATCCAGCTCCCCTGGGGGTTGGATGCGATAGAGCCCTGCGCCTGTTTACAGGGACCAAGTGTGCCAAATTCTGATAGCCCCGCGGTGGCCGGGCCAAGTATGGTTTTCCGATATTTTTTATAATGTCTCTCCTCGACGGGCCTCCACTGGAGTTACCCGTCAGGAGGGACCTTCTGTCCCAAGCAGGGGGCTCGATTGTTCACCCCCATCCAGAACTGTGGAACCTGTGGGCTTGGCCTCTGAGGGGGGCAGTTCTCTCAACTGAGGTTGTGGAGACCATTCTACACTCCAGAGCTCCTTCCACAAGGAAACTTTATGCCTTTAAAGTGAAGAGTCTTCACTTCATGGTGTAGTGGCCGTCAGTGGAATCCAGTTAACTGCCCGGTTGGTACAGTGCTGGAGTTCCTGCAAGACCGGTTCACTGCAGGTCTATCCCCTTCCACCTTAAAAGTTTATGTGGCAGCCATAGGTGCTTACCAAATTCCTTTGGGTGGTATGTCTTTGGGTAAAGATCCATTGGTATCTCATTTCCTCCGTGGTACTCTGAGCCTGAGGCCTGCAGTTAGCACTAGGGTGCCGACTTGGGATCTGGCTACTCGCCTTCAGGGCCTTTCCCAGGCTCCATCTGAGCCATTGGAGGAGGTTCCTCCTAAGTTTTTAACCTTAAAAGCTTTGTTCCTCCTCAATCTCTTAAAAGGATAGGAGATTTGCAAGCACTGTTGGTTGCACCCTCATGCATGGAATTTGCACCTGGCATGGTTAAGGCTTTTCTTCATCTGAGGCCAGGTTATATTCCTAAGGTCCCTACTAATGTAGTCAGATCTATTGTACTACAGGCCTTTTGTCCTCCACTTTTTCAAAATGCGTACCAGGAAAATAATAATTTGCTGTGCCCTGTTAGGGCTTTAGATTCTTATGTCCACAGAGCTGCCCTGTGGCGTAAATCTGAACAACTGTTTGTGTTCTTTGGGCCCCCTAACAAAGGGTCCCCTGCATCTAAGCAAAGAATGAGCAAGTGGGTGGTTGAGACTGTCTCACTTGCTTATGAGTCGGTCGGACAGCCTTTTCCTATGGCTGTCCGTTCCCACTCTACTAGGAGTATGGCGGCCTCTAAGGCCCTTATGTCCTCACCGCACACATTTGTGAGATTTTACTCTCTGGACTTGGACTCTACACCAGGGTCCCAGGTGCTCTTGTCCTAGTGCTGAACTTCGGATTCACACTGGACAGTCACTTCTCGCTATGAGGGTGTTGGTATAGACGTTCCCTTAGTGTCATTCGATGCAACGGGAGTTCCCCTGAAAAGTAACGCCTAGGTTACGACTGTAACCTCAGTTCCCTGAAGAGGGAACGAGCATTGCATCGCCCTGCCATATCTCCTACGTGCCTGTCAAAGCGACTACTTCAGACTTGCGAAGCTAGCGCGGCTTTGTTTTGGGCTGGCTTTATATCTTCCTGGTTCGTGACGTCACCAGCTCTAACATCCTGTCACACCATTGGACTTCAAGACATCACACATTGCGTTCCCATAGCATCATTCGATGCAACGCTCATTCCCTCTTCAGGGAACCGAGGTTACAGTTGTAACCTATGCATTTTCAGCTAACCAGTCTTCAGTCACATGATCATTCAGAAATCATTCTAATATGATGATTTGCTGCTCAAGAAGCATTTCTTATTGAAAACAGATGTGCTGTTTAATATTTTTGTGGAAACTGCAAAACAAATTTTTTTCAGGATTCTTTGATGAATAGGAAGTTCAAAACAACAGAATTTATTTGAAATCAAAACTTTTACATAACATTATAAAATGTCTTTACTGTCACTTTTGATCAATTGAATGCATAAATATTTTAGAAAATATTTAAATTGTTATTTTGAGCATAACTTTAAATTAAATTAAATGGTTTTGTGTGTGTATATATGTACTGTATAATGTGCCTGTATTGTGTGATGCATTGCACCTGTTTTCATAAATACATGATGGTGTTAACAAGTAGGCACACAACTTTAAAATAGGCATATATTTAAAATTAAGTAGTAATGTTTCAATATATTCATATTTCAGTTTTAATAAACATTTTGAATTTGCCATGTTGAATTAAAGAATCACTAACCCAAAACTTTTGAAATGCAGTGTATATATAGTTCAGTGCATTAAGATACAAAAATAAAAAAAAACAATTTAGATAATTAATTTAGAGAAATCAGTTATATTAGTTATGATGTTATTAGCGATTTTTATGTTATTTATCTGGGATAAAATGTTGCACTGAAGGTTGCAGTAGTAATAAAGCACAGTTATGACCTTTTCATTCGTGGGTCGTCCCTACTTAGGACTCAACCTGCAACCACTGAATATGCATCCTAGTTCTTTATCCATCTGATATATCACACATCACACTTTCAAAAGCCATCTCCTCCTCTTCATGCTGACCTCATAAATCAACCTTTCCCTAATATTTCCATTTCTATCTCATGTGACATGTATTTAATATTCTCTTCCACAGAAGTGCTTTCATAATGTGGTGTATTCATGACACTGTACCAGGTTAGCGGGGTCTGCAGGTCAAGGGCTGGATGTGGATTACACTAGCATGAATCAGACAGCACTGGGTGTGCTGTTGTCATAGCAATGCCTTTACCTTGCCCATGAAGACTCTGGCGGCCTTCCATCCGCGGTCTTTAGGAATTTGCCCGTGTGGAGCCAGCAGCACCATCACAGCTGCGGTGACGTTAATCACAGCCTCCGGGGGTTTCGAGAACGTCTTTAATTCTGTCAGATTTACCTGAAAGATACAAAAGAGGAAAAGAAACTGAACTGCTAATTGAGTAAGTGTTACCCTTTAAACCATCAAATTCAGGTGACACAAATTTTTGAACATTTCCAACAAATTAACCTGCAATTACTTTTTAAAATAGCAACACCCAAAAATGATTACTAGAATGTTCTTAAAACAAATGTAGTGTACCATTTCATTTCGTCCTTATTATTAGTCACTACTGCTAAATTTACCAGTTCTCAGACCACAATTTAATACTTAATAAAAATGTAAAATGTTTATTAAAACTGAAATATGAATATATTGAAACATTACTACTTAATTTTAAATATATGCCTATTTTAAAGTTGTGTGCCTACTTGTTAACACCATCATGTATTTATGAAAACGGGTGCAATGCATCACACAATACAGGCACATATACAGTACATATATACACACACAAAACCATTTAAAAAAAGTCAAGTTATGCTCAAAATAACAATTTAAATATTTTCTAAAATGTAATTTATTCCTGTGACGGCAAAGCTGAATATTCAGCATAATTTCTCCAGTCTTCAGTATCACATGAATCATTCTAATATGTGCTGATTAATATTTTTGTGGAAACCATGATTTTTTTTTTAAGGATCTTTTGATGAATAGAACATTTATTTGAAATAAACATTTTTGTAAGATCATAAATACTGTCACTTTTTATCAATTTAATGTGCCCTTCCTAAATTTTTTTTTATTTTTTTCCCTTTTCCTTTCAATCTTACTGACCCTAAACTTTTAAAATGGTAGTGTAACTGTACATTTACACATTGTTTTTAATTAATTTATTTTTTTAATTTTAAATATTACCTTGTTGAGTGTTTGGAGAGCAGCTGTAGCCGCCTCTAAAGCAGGCTCAGCTTTAGCCAGATCACGTTCACATTCCCTCAGTCTTCTTGACACCTCTGCTTGCATGGCAGCTACCTATAGATAAATATACACTCTCATAAGTAATGTGGAAATACCAAGGCACCATCTTGATATTCAGTAAAGATACATCTCAGATCCTCCAGCTGTAAGGCTTCAGTTTCTCTACCCTTTGCTCCTCTAGGTCAGCGTCTTTTCTCTTCTGGCTCACTCTTTCTGTCTGCAAGCCAATCCTGGCCATGAGAGCCTCAGCGGCCTGGTTCTTCAGCGTCAGCTCCACTTCCTGTGAGTTCAGCTTGAGGGTCAGATCCTCGACCTGCGAATATATGATGTTTACATTCAGTATAAGATAGTCTCTTAATTATTCATAATTACATTATACAAGCACTAGTTAATACAGGAAACAGAGTTCTGTTCTGTTAACTATACAACATTCAAATTTGGGATATTATTTATATTCTGCAAGGACACATTCAATTGATCTAATGTGCCAGTAAAAATATTTATAATATAATTAGTCAAATAATGCTGTTCTTTTGAATTTCTATTAGAAAAAGTATTTAGGGAAAAAAGTATCCATTTCCACAAAAATATTAAGCAACATTAAACCAATGTTTCGAACACTGATAATGTTTATTGGGCACCCAAACAATGTATGTAATGATTTCTGACAGATCACGTGACACTGAAGACTGGAGAAATGGCTGCTTTAAATTCATCTTTACCATCACAGGAATAAATTAATTGTATTTAATATATAAAAAATTAAAACTAAATCAGTAAACTATTACTATTTTTATGGTTTTGTTATTGTTGTTGTTTTGATTAAATAAAGAGACTTCCTTCAAAAAAAAAAAAAAAAAAAAAAACTGACCCCAAACTATATATATATATATATATATATATATATATATATATATATATATATATATATATATATATATATATATATATATATATATATATATATATATATATATATATATACATACACACATACATACATACATACACACATTTTTTTAATATATTACCAGCATGCCAATTTGAGCACAAATTTATTGATAATTAAACAGAAAAAGAACAAAGAAAAAAACAGCATTTTTACGCATTTACAGATTTACATTAGATTTTTGGTAACACTTTACAATAAGGTTGTATTAGTTAACTTTAGTTAATACATTAGTTAACACGAACTAACCATGAACAACACCTTTGTTCAGATTTAATCTTAACTCACACATATATTAATGCATCTATTCACGCTAACAGCACAATTAGTTAACATTAATTAATGCATTAGTGAACATGAACTAACCATGAACAATGCCTGTAGCTTTACTGTTTTTGTAAGGTTATCTTACTGTACATATTTACATTAGTTTACATAGCAGTTGAAACACACTAAGGATGAACATTTCTAACTCACCATCTTACTCTAAAATGTAAAAATGCTGCTGTGTACCTTATCAACATTATTTAATAAGCCAATGATTTTGGGCTGTTGGTAAACATAATCCTAAGCGGAAACCATCTGAACATCAACGGATAGGTTGTTCATGTTTATACGCACTTTACTATCATTACTTACATTTTGTGACCCTTATTGTAAAGTGTACACTATTTCAACATTATCTGATGTGTTACTAACATTTGTAGACTTTTATTAACATGACTTACCATTAACAAAGCTTGTATTAATGGTTTTGAGAACCTTATTGTAAAGTGTACACTATTTCTTTATTAACTAATGTGTTGCTAACATTTGTAGACTCTTTATTAAAATGATTTACCATTAACGAGACATCTCATTAGTGAGATGGTGAGTTAGAAATGTTCATCCTTAGTGTGTTTCAACTGCTATGTAAACTAATGTAAATATGTACAGTAAGATAACCTTACAAAAACAGTAAAGCTACAGGCATTGTTCATGGTTAGTTCATGTTCACTAATGCATTAATTAATGTTAACTAATTGTGCTGTTAGCGTGAATAGATGCATTAATATATGTGTAAGTTAAGATTAAATCTGAACAGAGGTGTTGTTCATGGTTAGTTCATGTTAACTAATGCATTAACTAAAGTTAACTAATACAACCTTATTGTAAAGTGTTACCAGATTTTTCAATGTGTCTCAAGGTAAAATTTCACAAATTTCTTTTAGAGCACTTTCATCCAACACATGATCAAATTTAATCTCAATCAAGGCTCTCCAAGACCTCGCAAAAAGCTTTTTACGACTTACTGAAAGTTGTAAAAGCAACTTTTTTTTTTTTAATCTAGATTCCATTATCAGATAAAACCTCTGCAACATTTGAATACTAAACACTATATCACAAAGGCAAGCAATCATCAGACTATCAGACTCAAGGTTTATGAGTCCCTCAACCTTCAGTGAGTGATCTTGGGCATATTAACTAGCAGTAACTACATTCTTTCCCAATTCCACAGCTCCAGCCTTGAGGAGAGTCTACACGGGTCGGTCAGGATCTCTGTGGTGCCGATGAGTTCTACACACCTGAGAGGCAGTTGTCTTGAGTTTCTGAAGGCCAGACTGAAGCCTGCTGTGTCTCAAATGCAGTTCCCTCTCTCTCTTTCCCAGCAGACTCTCGTAAAGTCTCAGCTGCTCCAGGAAGCTCTTGGGCGTGCTGTAGTTGTGCCTCCTCTCATTGCAGCAGTAACGCTCGCTAACCTGCTTGACGCTCGCGTGAGCGTGGGCCATGAAAAGACTGATGGATTCCCGAACAGTTGGCTGTAAAGACGAGAGTAAGAGTGGGGAGAGAGGGTAAGAGAGGGACCTGTTCGGATTAAATGCTCTTTAACATCCTCGGCTGTCAAGGGCCCTGAAATATCATCTTCATAAATCCTGAATTCATCTCCAAGTTTGTATGTCTTTTGCCGGCTTCTGGACTTACTCAATCTGAAATTTAAGTGCAGGACGCAGGAGGGAAGATTAAGCTGGTAGAGGGCTGGGAAAATAATGGCCCGAGGCTGGTGACACCCTGTATAAAGTAGGGCGAGTGTTTGTCACATGGCTTCTAACTTTCTGAGACTGCACGTTGTGTTTTGTTTATTGGTTATTTATGATGCGCACTGCTGTCTGATGACTGACTCATTTATCAGACTGTTAAAGATCAATTCACACAAAGGCAAATGCATTTTAAAAGATGCAAGAACACAGATCATAATTCACTGAAAAGCAATAAAACATGTACATGTAACTGGCTGGCAAAAAAAGAAAAAAAGAAAAAGAAAAAAAGAGATGGTTATAAATGAATACCTGACATAATGCTATTTGATAAACAGCGTATCGAGTTAAATGCATGTAAATAATCCATCAATCTCTTAAACTCAAAGGTCACTGTTACCTGTGTCAGAAATAAAGCACTTTTATACTTATAAACGCATTAAGATAAAAAAATGTTGCACATTTGGTTGCATTTGGTCATAAATCTAATCCAAGAGTAAACATCTAAAAGATAAAAAATATATATATACAAATAGTTATAAAAAAATATGAAAGTAGTTATACTGACTTCTGAATAGTTTTCACAGAGATGTCATTTTAAATGTTTTGAAGTAGCAATTCAAATAGGGATGCTAAAGTTATGCGTTAACACATGAAAGTAAGAATATTAAATGTTTTTTTTACTACATTTATTTAATGTATATTTTACATTGAAACAGTTTTATTGTTCTATGTGATTTCCAAAACCTGATCAAAATCTTTGTGGCTGATAGAAAAGTCCCTAGTGTACCACCCATTTATGAATAAATGATGAAGGAGGAAATCCTTATTAGTAATTCAATTAATTAAATCTAGTCAAATGGTCAAAAAAAGTCAAGTCATTTGCATTGTTTGTATGGTGAAATTGCATTGTCAAAATATTTGAAATATTACCCATGAGCAAAATACTTTTATTCATTGAAATTTAACACCATTGAAGAACTGCAGGCCAATGGCAAAAACATCCATAAAGTGTGGGGAAAGTTGTTTTATTACTCATTTGTTCTTACTATTTTTGTATTACTTTTTATTATTTATAATACATTTTGTGCAAATTCCCGGTTTACAGTGTGCTTTGATGCATTTTGCAAAGTAAAGAAGATGTTTATTGTGCAAGTGAGCTGACTGTTGCAGATTTTTTTCCCCATCCACTCAAATTGCTGAGTTACAAAAAGGCCTATAATTTATTTTACTTTCCTTAAAAAGCAACTTGAATGCATTATCTGCAAACATTATGAGAAAATAATTGTGATTACATATTTTAATTGACTGACAGCCCTAAATTCAATACTCCAGTATTATAGTCCAGCACTGAGTGAAATACACAAATAGGAAACAAACTCACAGCTGGCCACGAGTCAACATACACTCACACATCCCTGTACAAACTCCAGCACACGCACACAGTCTGGCTGAAACAGCTGTGGCTTCTCTGAGGGTCAGTCTGTGTGTATTAATCACTGTTGCTTTATTAGCATAAATGATCCTGCTTAGTGATCGTTCCACTGGTGCAGGGAAAACAACAATGCAGAGAGAGAGAGAAACTGCGTCTGTCATTGAGCTCACTGTGCATGTGATCAGCCATTTGTCTTCACTTCAGAGTCGAGCTAATGATGAGGAATCTGGTGCAAATGTAAATGTGAGGAGAGAACACTCATTGAAAGAATTACAGTGTCTTTTAGCCTTTTAGTTTTTCTGTGTGAAATGATAAATGAAACCTCCTTTTATTAAGCCTATTGAAAAAATTAAAACCACTTCCTGTAAACTATAAATCAATATGGCATTAAGAAACTAACAGAAACAAGAGAATTTTTATTTTTAGACATATTTTTATTAATTATTAAATTAACCCTGTTTCAACACTGTTCACCCAATGGTTGCCATAACCTTGCCCTCTGCTTTTAGAAAAGTGGCTTTTCATATGGTATTGGAACGACATGAAGTTGAGAATTTCCTTTTATTTTTGGATGAACTATGCCTTTCAGGCCCGAACAAACTGGTGTGAAAATTTCGAATCAAATCAAGCCAAAACTAAGTTCGTTTGGAGTTCGTATTTGGGAGTTTGAAACAGCTTGCCAGTGAACTTTCCAGAGAAGTTCAGGCTTGTAAACGCCTTCGAACTATCATTGGTCCGTGGCGATTACATAATAGCTGGTGTGTCTGTGAGGCTCTGCCTTCTTTGACGTGGAAATATTCTCTGGTTCATTTCTTCTGTTCAGTCTGTCGAAGTCAGACACGAGTGAAAACACACTGGAGAGCTGATTTATAGTAGAAACTAAGGGTGTGTGATATCCTGATATTTGATCGTGAACGATTAAAATGTCTCCACAATCTGCTTTTGAAGAAATATTGCAGTATCGTGCTACAGAGTATTCTATTAGTTTGCAGTTCTGGCGCCTCCGTCCCAACATACAATGCGATGTACATTGACATAACATGTTAATCCATATATAGGGTTACACTCACATGACATTGCAGTTATTCACAATCTTAAATGTTTATTAATTGCGTGGGTTTTAAAGCCTTGCCGGTTTTATTCATTTTATTCACAAGCTGTTCTGGCAAGCTTTTCAAAGCGCGTACACCCGAAGCGCGAGCGCACTAAAAGCCTGTCAAACAGCATGCGAGTACTAAATTAGGTTATCTTTCGCATCTTATTGTGCTTAAACTGTCAAATTTACACAGAAGATTTACATAAACACAATCGATTATGTCTTAAGTGAACAGTTTGGAGAAAACTGGATGCGTGTCTGTATATTAGATCCATGCATGAGGTCTTAAAGTAACAGCAGCTTAATAAACCAACTGCCACTTGTCATTAAAGGTGGGGTAAGTGATATTTCAAAAATGCTTTAGAAAAGTGTCTCAGGCCGAGTACCAGAACAAACTTGTAGCCAATCAGCAGTAAGGGGCGTGTCTACTAATGATGAGGAGAAGAGAGCACTCCGTGCACATCATTATTCAAAAGAGTCAAGACACAACACACAGGACGGACATTAGCCAAGCGACGACAGAAAGAGAGAGATGGCAGATAAAAAAACAAAAAGTAGAAAATGTCTATGGAACAACAGAAGGCTTACGACCAGGCAAGAATTAGGACCCGTGTAAATATCGGATCACTCAAGGAGCGGGAAGGCCTGCAATCGGATGCCGATAGTTGCTTTATTTCTTCTCGATAGGTGAGTAATTGGTTTTGTTTTGTTTCACAGAACTAATATATGCTGGCTTTTGCTTGAATATGCTCGTGTGTCATGTTCATATTGTCGTTCACTTCAGCGATGATAAAGACCCATTAATTTCCACACCATATAAGCCTGGAGCGTCTAAACCTCCTCCACTGTCTGTTTCAAGCGTCAGCTCCCAAAGTGTGTCGAAAAGTAAGATAATTGATGTGATCTACGAAAACCCATCACATGGTGAAATTTTACCTCTTACAGCTTTTGATACCATATGAAAGCTGGGGCCAAATATGTTTTTATTGCTTTCATGGCTTGTCTGAAACAAATGTTATGGTTATCTGAAGTCAGGTGATGGCTATGATTTTTAGGAACGGAATTTTGAGAAAAACAGGTTTAAATAACGGTCACCCCCTTTTTCCGCATAGACATGAAAATGCACTATCCAAACTTAAATGGCTATAATTCGAGAATTAGACCTAAGGTTGGTCTTGTTTTAAAGAAGACACGTGGCAGATTATTGTATAAGTGAAATAAATTATGAAAGTAAAAAACTGAAGTTTATGAAAATTATTATAAAATATAATTTTATAATAATATGTATTTTACAAAACATGTTTTTACTCTAAAACTACAAGAAAATCAAAGACAGAAATATGAACAACTTGTGTTCCAAATTTTAGGTTGTTATAAATGGATATATATATCATTCATATATATATATATATATATATATATATATATATATATATATATATATATATATATATAAATAAATAAATGAGCTTTCTGTAAGATTTTGTATACATTTAATATTCACCTAAATGCCGGTCCAGTGTGGACAATGTCAGGATGTTTGCCAACAGCGAAGAATGAAAAAGAACTTTACCCTTTGGGATATCCCATGACTATGCAAGAGCTGTAGCCAAAGCTTTTACAGACAAGGAACATTTATAGATGAAGTACTGGTGTGGAAATCCAATGAAGCTACTTCCCCTGACTGACTGAAGCTCAGGTTTACCTGAATACTTGGGATGTCCTGCAGGAACTTCAAGCTGACAGACTGGAGGGCCTCCAGGGACCATTCCTGGAACCAGTCCAGAGTGGTGCAGTTCAGCAGAGCTGGGAAACGCCGAGCACGTAGACGCAGGCTATTACCTACTGGAGACATGCAGAGCACGACCTACACATACAAACAGTATGCACACACTGTAGACACTTATCTATTATCCAAACAAGATATGCAATAAATCTGATGTATAATAAAAGACACAGTCAGTACAGTGAGACCTTGAGTTGTTGTCGCACTCGATTCATAAAAAAGCTCCAGCAGTTCTCATAGTTGTCCAGAAGGCCCAGTTCCCGCACCTCACTCCTCACAGCTTTCCTAACACCATCCACCTCCTCTTCACTCAACAGATCAGGGATCTCACCTGGAGTCAGACCGCCGCAGAACATTAATTTCCCTTAAACGGGTCACTTGCATGAATGTATTTACAAAGCTTTATATTGAGCAAGTACCATTTAGGCAATAGTTAATGTTACTAGGTAACATTTTAGTCTAGATACAGTAGTATTTATCCAAAAATTCCACATATAAGCAGTGCTGTTATCATTAAAGTTGCGCTGAAACTGATCTGAAAAGCGTCAGATCTTTTCTTTTGTATTGTAATGTACCGTATTGTTCAGAATAGAAGACCGTGTTTTAGCTTGGAAATACATCAGAAAAAAATGGGGTCGCATTATATTCAGGGTCTAAACTTTTAGATGTCAATAATACACCAGGAACAATAGAAAGTGCCAAATACATGTAAAACGAGTGTTCCACACAGCGGAGTCAAACAACTCTCATTAAGCAGCCAAGAAATACGGTGTGTATGTTAGAAGATGGCAAGCCCAAAAAGACAGTCAAAAGACAGTTAAAAATGCTAACAGTCAAATCCTGGCCAAATTTCCCCATTAGCCTCTGTCCATCATGGTCTCCTAATCATCCCTATATACTGATTGGCTTCATCACTCGTCTCCTCTCCACCAATAAGCTGGTGCGTGGTGGGCGTTTTGGTCTCATCCAGGTGGATGATGCACATTGATGGTGGTTGAGGAGATTCCCCCTTCTATATGTAAAGCGCTTTGAGTACCCAGAAAAGTGCTATATAAAAATGTAACAAATTATTATTATTATTATTAAAGAACAAATTAAATATTATTATTTTTAAGGTCCTAAAAGCGGCCACTTCGAAATTGACAGGCAAGTGTGTCAGTATTTAGCAGAAAAAAAGAAATGAAGGGCTGCCAATATCGCCAAGGCACTGGATATCGGCAAAAAGCTGAACATACCGAGGCCCTTGGGGGCGTATTATAGAAACATCTTAACTTTACGAATACCGAATATTGTGAATATCAAACGTCTAATGTCAAACCAACTTTATGCCAGTTCATTCTTCAAGTGATTAACGCCTTATACTTTTTATTTTTTAAAGGCGATTTATAAAACGGGCTTTAACTTTTCAACGGAGCTTATCAATTTGAATCTCTGCCGCACTGAAATTAAAAGCACGCCGTTGTTTCTCCATTTTGAATTTAGATTTACCTCAGAAGCAGTTTGCGCGTTGTTGGTTGCTTGGTAACAGACCTGACAGTTGATTACCGAACTCAATGGAGCGGTTTAAGATTTCCTAACTACAGATAAGATGAGATTTTGTAAGATAGGATAAGAATCCTAAATCAAGTTAAGATTTGCTTCTGTAATATGAAATTGTGAAAAATCCTCAATTAACTTATCATATCTTAAATTAAGACCTAAGATAGAAAGAAACATCTGAGTGTAAAAGATTATCAAAAAAGAAAAAATGTAGAGCGGGACTTGGTTCTATGTAGTGGTTGGCAGTGAGGTGAGGCAGATGAACGTGAGCTTGCAGGGGTGGGTTTATCGGACTAAATTATTAGTCTGTCATTTTCACCGGAAGGTCTAGATATGACATTTTGATTAAGCATTATGAAGTCTTTTTTTTTTTTTTTTTTTTTTTTTATGAAACATGCATGGATACATTTCTAATAATCTATAATATGCATTTAGAAAAGATTTCACCCTCTTCTTCCTATCATTTCCTGCCAACTATCCAAATTTTCTATCTCTCTCTCTCTCTCTCTCTCTCTCTCTCTCTCTCTCTCTCTCTCTCTCAAAAAAAAAAATAAATAAATGAATGAATGAATAAATAAATAACAACAACAACAACAACAATAATAATAATAATAATAATAATAATAACAAATAAAATAAAATAAAATAAAATAAAATAAAATAAAATAAAATAAAATAAATTTTTAAATATAAATAAACTTAAATTGAACAAAATTAGAAATGTTTCTTTGGCAGC
Organism: Paracanthobrama guichenoti; assembly: GCA_018749465.1. Classification (NCBI taxonomy): domain Eukaryota; kingdom Metazoa; phylum Chordata; class Actinopteri; order Cypriniformes; family Gobionidae; genus Paracanthobrama; species Paracanthobrama guichenoti. The sequence goes on from JAGHMJ010002913.1 coordinate 193,884, forward strand.
AAACTGAAATAAGTTTAGTTGAAGTACTAAAATTGCTAACTAAAATAAAACAAAATTAACACCATTTAGAAATATTTGTAAAAAAATTAAAAAATAATGAAGTAATACTGCAACTAAGCACAAATATCTTCAATATAATTAGTCAATAATTCATAACATTAATTAAAGTGAAGTTACATTTTCAAACATCATTTTTCAGAAGTAGTTAAATATGTAAATTACTTAATGCTTCAGCACGCAAAATTCTGGGCCTCCAAACAGTTTTAATCGGTTTGTTTGAGTGGCCTGACATTACATACGCTCGACCAATCAGTTTGGCTGAACATTGACAGACGGAGGGAGGTGTGGGGAAACTTTTTCCAAAACCATTATCATTATTGCCACTAAATTAATTAAATAAATAAAGAATCTAAGTAAAAAGGTAAAAATATGTATAAATAAAAGTTGTGTTTTGAAAATTACTACACTGAGATATAAATGCTATTCTAACAAACCTTTCATGGCATGTAGGAATAAATTCTGGTGCATTTAAGCATTAACAATTATACACGCATCAGTTAAATTATGTTACATTTGTTAAATCAGATGATCTGATGCTTTATTCTGGTTCAAGCACTAAGCGGGTCTCCGACCTCTGCACTTGACATCAGTGACAGATGAGAGCCACCATCTGTGTTCTGGGGTCTTGATCCAATGACACGCAGGCCTGTTCCAGTCACCCTTAATCTACTTCACCGGCCCCACTCCATTTACATATGTTTCCCATTCATCAGACCAACACACAATGAGCCCCCCCTGTGGCGTGTATGAATGTGTGTGTGTGCGGGAGGGTCTGACCTGACGAGATCAGGGTGCTGATGATGACGAGAAAACTGTCATCTGGGATCTGAGCGTCTGTGAGGAGCAGGATTGTGGGTATGTTTTTCACACCCGTCCTCATGTACAGTCTAGCCAAATCCACCTGAAAATACAAGAGAGATAGTTGAGCACACTGACAATGTGGAAGAGCAAAACAAAATTCCAAAATCAGTTTGAGCTGTGGCTTAGTAATTAAAACATTTAGATATGTTGAGTTATGGTGCTCATGTGGCTCATTATGGTTCAAATCTGGTCCACCGATCCCATTTCGCCCTCTTTTTCCTATCATTTCCTGTCACCATTTAAAAAATACAAAAATAAATGTTGACACTCGTACAACAGCGAGTAAATCGACAGGCCTGTCAAAATCCCTACAGTTAATTCTACAGCCTAATCCAGATCCCATTTCTGATTTCAGATCATCTCTGAAGTACGTCTCCGTTCCCTCCTTCAGGGAACGAGGGTTACTATACGTAACCGAGACGTTATCATCCTTGGTGTGAACAGGACTTCTATAGACAGCTATACTGCAAGTAATTCATCGGTTGATTTCCTTGAACAGCACAAAAACTATGTCTGTCCAAACCATACAAAACAAAAGAAGTATTCAGAAAAAAAAACCTGTAACCTATTATTTTTGCAATTCTGTTTGCTGGTGCTTCTAGAGGCAAACTTCAACTTTAAATATGAGGTCACATTTATCTTTGTTCTGTGCATTTTTGTGGGGAAGATCCAGTCAACTCAATAGGAATCCATTTGATTGGGGGTGAATGAGTTCCCCATGCAGATTTTGCAAGTTGGTTGAAAGCTGTTTACTTTGAAAGTGACATCTGTGTGAGCTGTGCTTCATACATTGCTACACTATTGACAACAGACAATAGATCTTTTTGCCTGCAAAATTCAGCTGAAATTTTGCTTATCTGAACCTTAACAAGGAAAAAAAAGAGAAAGTTGTTACACTGAGAAATGACTCTGATTTATATATATATATACACCCTCTTTTAGGCCAAAATACAAGACTGCATGTATACATATATGCATAGAATCAGGATGAGACCAAGATGAAGTGTCTTTTCATGATTATATGTAGAGGGCATCAAACAGTGAGTGTTGAGTGTATAGAGATCAATGCAGCTCGACCAACTGGCCTCAGATTTACCACACACTGATGAATGAAATGATAGCAGCGGCCTCATCAATAGGGCATTGAAATATTTGCCTTGGTTCTTTAATAGGATCTGGCAATTACTCCCCATTGCATCCGGGCAGGACTAAATGAGATCGATGGAGCCGGACGGGGTATTGATCAGGGAAAGTGTTGTCTAAAAGAAAGCTTGATCTCTGGTAATGAATCACCACCATTTTAGATTTATCCTCACCTAACAGCAGTGATGGGTACTATGATTTGGGCAGCTGATGTGGGTTATGACGGTTTGGCACATTATCGTATTCACATTTGTTGTGGTTTCAGCTGGATGTGGTTTTCTAATTTTCATCTTGAATGACATTGATTGTATTTTGCATCCAGAGTCTAATGGAGTGAACTCTGTGGACGATGTTACCTTTAGGTCTTGTATGCTGTATCCCTTGCTGAGGGTGGGCTGGAACACATCCATGTTGGAGAGGTGGGCGGCAAGGCGGGTCAGGCTTTGTTTGCCACTGCCGCCCACACCTACGAGCAGGGCGTGGCCTCTAGGACACGCCAGGATGTGACTGATCCGACACCTGCAGAAACCAGTCAAAACAACCATGTGTGTGTAATTACAGTTAAATCTGTATTCACTAAAGCACATACTGCAGACGTAGCACTCACACGTGCTGCATGGCTTCCTGGAACAGCACCAGGTTCATGGCAGGGTGGAGTTCATTGTAGCTGTTCAAAGCCTCATTTAGGATACAGCTAAGCTGGTCCCATCCAGCTACGGGCATGTAGGAAGGTTCGGCAGATTCCACAGTGCTATGCAGGTATAGTAGAGGCTCCTGCAAAACTGCCTCTTCCTCCATTTCCTTTAAGAGACACACAGAAGGCCACCACATTTTAAGTGACAATAATATTAATTGATATTTTTTTTTATCAGATAACTTAGAGTTTCTGGAGTTCTACTAATGATCTTAACAGCTTCAAAGTGAAGTATCAATCAGAATAGTTTGTTTTTATAGTAGTTTTAGCAGATGCCAATATTGCTGTATTTATGTTTATTTGGAAATGTTTTGTTTCAATCTGAATAAAATTGCTCAGATTGATTCATTTGAACATACTGTTTACATGAAAACTAAATAAAGTGATCGGGTTGAAGTGCGTGTATAAGATTCAAATCGGATTTGATCTTTTGACATGCATGGATTGCACGAATATATAGTTTCCCGCTGTTGGCACATACTAACCATCATCCAGCCATTACTTTGTTTTAAAAAGCAGACTTAATATTTGTCTATTTAGGGTCCTGATTAGGAGACGACGAGTGCATGAAGCTTTGTGCCGTGTTGCTTATATTTATCAAGCAGTAAAAACGCCCTTCCTGCACCTAAAACAAGACGTCTGTGGATGAGAGCTCGAAGCAAAGGACTGCTGGGACGACATTGTCCCGCAACACTTCACAGACGATAAGTGGAATGAGAAATTTAGAATGATACAATAGACATTTATTACACTTTACTCTACAACAACAGATTGTTCTGTCTATCACACATCATTACGCCATTTCTACGCCATTGCATATGCGGAGAACTTCCCAGTTTCTGTTTTCTATCAGATCAAGTGTTTACCTGTACTATTAGAAAAGGTTTAAACCACCCCTTCCAATCCTAATGAGATTTCAATTGGATTTGGCCAATTCATTCCCATTGATGTGGTTACATCAGTGCTACTAGTCTGATTACAAACGGATTATTAGTGCCCATGTAAATGCAGCTATTATTTCTTTCTTTGTTTTTATTATTTTTAAATACATTTTTATAATTTCTTTAAAATAATTATAGTTACATTGTTATTAATTTATTTATTACTTTTAAATATATTTATATTATAATTTATAGTAATTACAATTATTTATTGCATTTATTATTATTATTTTTAATTTAATAGATTTTTTTGGTGTATTTCTTATCCAATTTTTAATGTAAGAGTGAGTGAGGCCATTTGTAACTTGAATGTGCAAGGGCTTCCAATGTCATCCACTTGCAGCTATTTTATCTGTAAAAAAACATTGAAACATTTCATGTTGCAAACTGGTATTTGTTATTATATTATTTTAATTTATTATTGTAATCATAAACACAATGGTTTGTAGCACAAATCGTTTTACTGTTTACTGAACTTTGTTATTCTTCTAATTATCTACCTATAGATAATAAATCAGAAGTCAAGCTGATTCACAGAAAATAGCTTTATTTCCGCATTTCAAAAATGGGTGGATTCTACTGCAGAACATTTTTCATATAAAAAAAATATATATATATTATATATTATATATATATATATATATATATATATATATATATATATATATATATATATATATATATATATATATATATATATATATATATATACACACACACTGTTAAAATATTATTATTTTTATAATAATTACATTTATTTATTTTAACTGTTTTGGTGTATTTCTTATTCCACTGCAAAATATTTTTCATATTAAAAACACCTCAATGAAAATATGAAAATAAAAAAATCACATGGCTGGCCTTCGTTTACACTGGCACAAAAAAAATTGACTGATTGACACAAAGGAATTTGTTGCACACATGTAAACACAAAAATTTGATTTCTTCATATCTGTCCTGAGCTACTTCCAAATGTGGTTTTAAATACATATTTGATATCTGAATACAGCATTTTTTTAAATTAAAAACTTCTAATATACTCTCAAAAAAACTAAAAACAACTGACTACATGTAAGAAACTTGAATAGTTTGGAAATAAGAAACCGTTTGGAAATAAAAAATAAGTAAAAAGAAACTTAAGTAAATGCATCTTGTTCTGCAGGTTTACCTCAGAGGTCTGTCGTGCAATATCCGTCTGTAACCTACGGAATAGCTGAAGTTCAGATGGTTCAGAAAAGCGATCTGAATATACTCTTCTGGATTCATGAACCCAAAGTTGAACCAGATCCGTACCCTGTTTAACACACTCTGGCCTGGAGAACAGGAGACCCTACGTGCACATAGGTACACAGGTCAAAAGTGTTGGCTAATTCAACATATTTACAGTTGAAATTATTGAGCACAGAGGGCATGCTTACCTGGAACAGCCGAGAGAGATCCCACAGGTTGAACAGATTGTAAAACTTGATGGAGGTGGGGAGGAAGTGCTGGAGCACCCGGTCATGGAGGGCAACAGCTGCTTTCACCACTGCTGGACCACTGCTCACCACAGCCGGGCTGAACTGCAACCTCTGCAGGTGGAAGCCCAGGATAGAGCCAAACATGGAGATGAGGGTCTCACGGCTGGGTGTGCTGACTGCTAATACTGTGAAATGCCTCTGATGAAGAAAGGTGAGGATTTGTCTGTGATTTTCATATTATATAGCATACAATAAAAATTTTTTTTTTAATATAATTCAACATTCTGTATCAGTGCATTATGTCCAGAAGAAACACAGTTCAGAATTTAAAACTGGCTCCTTTGAGTTCATTAGTTTGAATTTAATCGGCCACAACCCACAGGATTATTTATTTATTTTTGGACTAACTACGCCTATTTATTCCCTGATATGTGCAATTCTTGTTTAATATATTAATACAACAATTTAATTAATTTAATTGTAATATATTAAATTATATACTGTATATTTATATAGGAAATTAATAATCAAACAATGTTCAAAAAAGTAAAAATACACGTCCACAACATTTTATGCAGATAACCTTATAAATATTAATAATGACATAATTTATTTAATCATTTATTGATTATATATTACTTTTTCTTTTTTCTTTTTATTATTTTAAGTATTTTTTTTTTTTACATTTCACAAATATATATTAATACACAATTCAATAGGTGGCATTTGCAAATACCAAATATGTGGGCCATATGATCACAGGTTTATGTTTAGTATAATATATACCAATATGTATCATTAAAAATAACACTTAAAGCAAGATTAATTTGAATTCATTCCATTTTAGTTCTACTTGATGATAATTTCAATTCAGTTCTGCATGTTCCACAATTCTGTTAAACATGCAATGTATAAATGTGCAATAAAGAAGCTCCAACAGAAGAAATTCAAATACCTGCAGTCTGGAGTTAATTGTAAAACTCCCTGATGTTGGATTCATACAACTGACATAATGGGTGTTGTGTATGTCTTTCATTGTTAACTTTTGGCTGTCATACCTAAAAACAAGAGAGCAAATGCTGTTATAGAGCATCTTGACAAATAATATCTCTCTTAAGTGGAATAAATGAAAGAAACATTGATGGTGCGTAACCAGTGCTTGTAATCCAGATGCTGGCGGATGAGAGCGTGTGGCTGAGAGGTCCCGTAACTGTCCACAGCTGCCATATTCATGTCATCAATGAAATAGATGAGTCTCTTGTTTCCAAGGGGTGCGTAACTCCTACCAGCCTTCCTCTCGAGAGGCTTCTCCATTGCCTCTAATAATAATGATAATATAAAGTGTTGTTTTAAAGGACTGCAACTATAAAGTTTCACAAAGCATAATTTTTCAAATAAATCCAATAACTAATGCAACTAATTACAAGCTGCTGATACACATTTTAAATATTCATGTCAGTCCATAAGGGATTATTAGGAACACCATACTAATACTGTGTTTGACCCCCTTTCGCCTTCAGAACTGCCTTAATTCTACATGGCATTGATTCAACAAGGTGCTGAAAGCATTCTTTAGAAATGTTGGCCCATATTGATAGGATAGCATCTTGCAGTTGATGGAGATTTGTGGGATGCACATCCAGGGCACGCGCTCCTGTTCCACCACATCCCAAAGATGCTCTATTGGGTTGAGATCTGGTGACTGTGGGGGCCATTTTAGTACAGTGAACTCATTGTCATGTTCAAGAAACCAATTTGAAATGATTCGAGCTTTGTGAAATGGTGCATTATCCTGCTGGAAGTAGCCATCAGAGAATGGGTACATGGTGGTCATAAAGGGATGGACATGGTCAGAAACCATGCTCAGGTAGGCTGTGGCATTTAAACGATGCCCAATTGGCACTAAGGGGCCTAAAGTGTGCCAAGAAAACATCCCCCACACCATTACACCACCACCACCAGCCTGCACAGTGGTAACAAGGCATGATGGATCCATGTTCTCATTCTGTTTACGCCAAATTCTGACTCTACCATCTGAATGTCTCAACAGAAATCGAGACTCATCAGACCAGGCAACATTTTTCAGGCGACAGTCTTCAACTGTCCAATTTTGGTGAGCTTGTGCAAATTGTAGCCTCTTTTTCCTATTTGTAGTGGAGATGAGTGGTACTCGGTGGGGTCTTCTGCTGTAGTAGCCCATCCGCCTCAAGGTTGTGCATGTTGTGGCTTCACAAATGCTTTGCTGCATACCTCGGTTGTAATGAGTGGTTATTTCAGTCAAAGTTGCTCTTCTATCAGCTTGAATCAGTCGGCCCATTCTCCTCTGACCTCTAGCATCAACAAGGCATTTTCGCCCACAGGACTGCTGCATACTGGATGTTTTTCCCTTTTCACACCATTCTTTGTAAACCCTAGATATGGTTGTGCGTGAAAATCCCAGTAACTAAGCAGATTGTGAAATACTCAGACCGGCCCGTCTGGCACCAACAACCATGACACGCTCAAAATTGCTTAAATCACCTTTCTTTCCCATTCTGGCATTCAGTTTGGAGTTCAGGAGATTGTCTTGACCAGGACCACACCCCTAAATGCATTGAAGCAACTGCCATGTGATTGGTTGATTAGATAATTGCATTAATGAGAAATTGAACAGTGTTCCTAATAATCCTTTAGGTGAGTGTATATATATATATATATATATATATATATATATATATATTATCGCTCTGTCATGTCATGTCTCTTCAAACCTACTAAAAACGTTTGTTCTGTTAAGGTTAAAAGGATTAGTTCACTTTAAAATGAAAATTAGCCCACGATGTACTCACCCTCAAGCCATCCTAGGTGTATACGACTATCTTCTTTCTGATGTACATAATCAGAGTTATATTAATAAATATCCTGATGTTTCCAAGCTTTATGAATGGCAGTGAACGGGGCTCACGAGTTTGAAGCTCAAAAATGTGCATCCATCCATCATAAACATACTCCATGCGGCTCCAGGAGGTTAATAAAGGCCTTCTGAACTGAATCAATGGGTTTTTGTAAGAAAAATATCCATATTTAAAACTTTATAAAGTAAAATATTTAGCTTCCACCAGACCGCCTTCAACTTACAAACTCTCGCAGTTAAAAACGCTTACGCTACGTCCGACATCATACACGCTGACGGAAGCTAGATATTTTACTTTATATCATCTTAAATATGGATTTTTTTCACACAAATGCATCAATTCGCTTTAGAAGGCCTTAAATGAACCCCCCGGAGCCGTGTGGAGTATGTTTATGATGGATGGATGCACTTTTTTGAGCTTCAAACACCGTGAGCCCCATTCACTGCCATTATAAAGCTTGGAAACATCAGGATATTTATTAATATTAATATAAAAGCCCCGAATGTTTTTTCAAAAGCCCTGAATCTTTCAGGTTTCTTAACAGTGCTGTAAAAATAAATTTTTTCGATACATATCTCTACTAAAATATGTTAAACGGGTAAATACTGCTTTCCTGCTGTACCGATACCCGACAGTGCTTTCTCCCTCTTGTCTCTTCTCTCCGACCGCAGTTGTACACAGCCATGCCTCCTCAGGCCAGGCACTCAGACTTTCTTTCGGTCTGGTTGAAGGGTTCTTTTTATGATATAATATTACTCAACTTAGCACATTTGTCAGCTAAACATCATTCAGTGTTTTCCACTAATGACCCCGTTTCATAATGAAATTTAAAACATAGCCTAACATAAAAGGTCTCTAACATTGTATTAAAAAAAATGTGATATGGCTTTGTGCCTTTATAAAACAGCTAAAGACGCTGATTTAATTAAGGCAGCCTGTTTGTGCTGCATGCACTTTGCTCACACGATCAGCTGGTGATCTGGTGTTTTCTCCAAAATAAAAGCTCAAACTTCTCTCTTGCAAGTGAAGAAACTATTGTAATTTCCCTTTACTGTAGTGTAAAGTAAAATATACTTATGAAATATTCTTTTTCATTTATTTTACAGTGCATTTGTTTTACAATATATGGATATTACCGTCACAGGAATAATTATATAAATCATTATTATATTATTGTATATAATAATTGTTTGGCATCTTAAAACAGCAGTCAATGTAATGTAGACTGAGACTGTATATCACAACTAAAAAGATCTTTGAGCTGTCTTTAATGTCCTGGTACATTCAATGATTTTTCTTTCATCAATTTGCACTGTTAATGGGTTAAAGCTCTTCATTTTGAGCTCTGAAAGTGCACCAGATTGATGCATTTAACCTTAAAATGTACAACATTTTCTTGCGGGGAGCATGCCCCCGAACCACCCTAGAGGGACAGAGGTCCACCCAACATAGTTTTACAAAATCCTATGGGAAACACTGATCATTTTATGAGCTTTACTCCAGCTCATACTACAACAAACTTTCTTTTAAATCAGTAAAGCTGTTAACACCAAATTAAAATGTCATTGGACAAACTAGATTTGGGCTAAGCCCCGAATGTTTACAATGTCTGGCTCCGTCCCTGTATAAATGTATTAATATAATAACTCAGATTGTGTTCATCAGAAAGAAGAATGTCATATACACCAAGGATGGCTTGAGGGTGAGTAAATCATGGGGTAACTTTCAATTTAAAGTGAACTAATCCTTTAACAAAGCAAATATACTGTATATTCAACCCTGGTTTAAAGGCATAGTTCACCCAAAAATGTAAATGTTTCAAAATATCTTTTCAGGTTTGGAAAGAACATGACGGTAAGTAAATGATAACATAATTTTCATTTTTAGGTGCACTATCCCTTTAACTGATCTATTATTACCATCACTGGATGGAGTGAAAGTTTACATATTGACCACAAGGAGGTGCTGTTCAACACATTTGAAAACATGTTCTCTTTAGAGAAATGTGAAGAAATTCACGCTGTTGCACGTACTTTGCAGCATGGATGCAGTGGTATAAAAGTGAAGGGGAACTTTTGCAGTTATAAAGTTTTCTGGTAGTGTTTCCAGAAGGTTCCTGACCACAGCAGATTTCCCAGTGCCTGCTCCACTGACCAGCATAAGAGGCTGAGACGACTCTAGCAACATGCCCATGAAATACTGCAGCCTGATTGTCTCGACTGTTGGGACTAGCACAGCCTGTAGACAAAGTGAGAGGGGGAAAAAAATGGCATTTCATCACTCAAGATTTATTTACAATATTTAGCTAATCTAAATCAATAAATCAGGGATTCTCAACTCTGGCCCTTGATGTCCACTTTCCTGCAGAGTTTAGCTCAAACCCTAATCAAACACAAACACCTGAACAAGCTAATCAAGATCTTCAGGATTACTAGAAAGTTATAGGCAGGTGAGTTTAATGAAGGTTGGAGCTAAACTCTGGAAAGAGTTGAGAACCCTGAAATAAATAATGCTGTTAAAATTAAACAATAGTTAAGGAACCCTCATTATAATAATTTTAAAACAAATTAAACCATTCTATTTCATTCATTATAAAGCCTTTTAAACGTTTGGGGGCAGTAATATTTTTTTTTAAAGAAATTAATACTCTTATTCACGAAGGACGTATTAAATTGATCGAAAGTGACAGTAAAGACTTTTACATTGTTACAAAAGTTTCTATTTCAAAGAAATGCTGATAAAAAATATATATAATTAAAATTTAAAAACATCATACCAAACACATTTTAAACGCTATTGTATACAATATATTAGCTGTTATTTATCCAATGTTTAATCAGTAATCAGAAATAAAAAGGTTTTGTTTTTCTATGTGGACTTTACACTATTAAAACATTGTTTTAAATACTTGAAAGGAAAATCAGTGGGATACTTAGCAAGAGCACTTTTATGAACTTTTAGAACATAGTTCTACAGTGAGACACAACAAACCTGTAGATCCAGTTCATCACTATGACTACCCTGTTATCAACACTGAGGTCTTTATCTCCTAATTATAAAAACAGAGACAATGGCTTCACACACACACACACACACACACACATGATTCTGATTACTTTGAATGGTAATCAGATCCAAAACTCCTCTGACTGCAGGTTCAGCTCATGATGGAGGGGGGTTGTTTTCTCTGTATCTGTTCACTGACCCACTCTAATGCACTAACTGCACTAAATTAGCATGCCATTATTCTGAAATTAAAGTGGTTCTCTGTGAGAGTGAAATTTCTCAGGAGAATTTTCTTAGAGGATCACAAAGAAATATATTGTGCAGTTAAGCATGTGTGCATGCCATGTTATTCTGTATATAACAGGAAGTATTAGTGTATTAGTGTCACCTGCACAGGTATATCAGGGTCCATCTCAAATGCGGGCATCCTGTCAGTCCACGGTAGGAAGCGTCTGGAATGAGGATCTAAATAGTAGTCAAAAACAGAACCCTGGACAGGAAACTTCACACTCTTCATCTCTTTGATCCACCACTGGCTGAACTCGGCCCGATAGTCATGAAGCTGGGAGATCAAAAAGACAACAAAATGACATTAAAACATACAGAAATGAAAAGTACTGTAACCATTTACATTATTACATACTTAAACTATAATTAGGCATCTATTCAAACATTATTAAAAGTTGTAAGCATTTTGTGTAGTTGTGCTTGGAGTCAATTGCTTTATTTGATATACATTTTCCAGACATACTTTTTGGCCAGGCTGTCATACAAAGAAATTATGAACATGCAGAGATATTAATATTACAAAATATTAATAACTGATTATGTTGTAGTCAGTGTATGATTTTTCCTGAACATTATTATTATTTTGCATAGTAAAAACCTGTAGCTGTAGTTTGCCTTTTTGCCAAATAATTTTGTCAGATGAATACCTTATCCAAGTTTAGTGTTTTTTCTTCACTCATATTTTAAAATGTTTAAAAATAAAAACATATTTACTTATATTTGTATTGTTTAATAATTGATGTTTGTTTTTAATTACCCTATATCACTTTTGGCCACTACTGTATATTTTATGTTTGTGATAATCTTACAGTGAATTTTCTACAAGCATGAGAAATGACTAGACTAGACTAAACTAAACTAGTTATTTAAACTAAGTAATTTGTACTATAACTAAACTACCTGATTCTGAAATGTGGCTCCACCAAATGCCCACACACAGGCGAACACAAAGTATGTCTCATAGATTTCCCGTGGAGAGTCTGCAGGAATGTTCTCAGGAGTTAACAGGGAATCCAACAGGGAGCACAGAGTCTGAAAGGAGAGAGAAAGAGCAATATAAATACAGTATATGTCAAATATATACATATACATACACACACACACACACACATATACACAGTATATGTTTTTATTTTTTTATTTATATAAAATATTAATGCTTTGGCAACATTGTGATACACAGTCATGCTAATAAAGCTCATTTGAAATTGAAAAATGTAAATAAAGAGAGAGAGAGAGAGAGAGAGAGAGAGAGAGAGAGAGAGAGAGAGAGAGAGAGAGAGAGAGAGAGAGAGAGAGAGAGAGAGAGAGAGAGAGAGAGAGAGAGAGAGAGAGAGAGAGAGAGAGAGAGAGAGAGAGACATCAGTAAAGATTTGAATGTGAATGAATGTATCTGTGAGAATGGTATACCTGAACCATGCTGTTCTCAGGAATAGGAATGATTGTCTTAAAGGAGCTTCTCATTTTTTCTATACAGCGAGGGACGTATTTGTCAAACAGAATGGTCAGGTGTGCTCTCTCTGTTTGTCTCTCCCTCCGATCAATCCAACTCGTAACACACCTAGACATGGAAGAAAAAGAGGTTGTTCACCTAAGTCTAATCCTATACAAATGTTAACCACTATGAATTAGATGGTATATATTTTGAACTCTTGCACAGAGAGTGAATTTCTCACAGGTTCCAGCTAAGCTCTTGAGGATTGATGTACAGGATGCCAGCTCGGGACACAGTGGCAGGAGTGGCATGTTTCAGGTGGCTGATCTCAAACAGTAGTCTCATCGAGGGGGTGAGTGGGATACGTTCATTATTAGCCAGAGTAAGAACCTGCAGACATGCTCAACATAACTACATCATTGCCAATATTCATAATTCATTGTTTGCTGCAACAAATTTGTCAAATTGTGTGTGCTTTTGTTCAGAAGCGTGTTTAAATATTTCAAAATGCAATGTTAGTGTTTCAAATTAATCAGATGAATGCAAATGTCCCCATATAAAAACATGCACAAACTGTGCAGGCTACCTTGTTGTCATCCATTACAGTGTTGAGAGACTCAATCCACATGGGGTCAATGTCTCCATCCAGAACAATCCACTTCATCCCCGAGTGAGAGTTACTGGCTTGATCCCGCATGAAATGTGACAATAAACCTGCCACATGAAAAGATTTACAATCTCAAAGTCTTACCAGGGAGAATGGATCTCATGTCTAAACAGTAAGTTATGTACTGTGAATTGGACAGGATCAGCTCTACAAAACACTGGATGCTGATGTACCATCTTTCCATTCACGAGTGGCTGGATGAAAGGATCCAAACAGTTCACCACTGCTTATTGCTTTTGGGTTCAGATCGTTCCAGAGAGGCTTCCTTCCCATGTTGAAGTAGGTTTTGTGAAGAGTTCTCAGGATCTGTTTAAGGACAGAGTAGGCCTGTCACGATTATTACATAATCATCTGATCATGATTATTTGCATGTTTTCTGTGCTTATTTATTTGTCTGTGATTCTGTGAATTTAGCACAAATAAATAATAAATGTATTACTATTGAATAATATAGTCAAATCAAAATTTATTCAGACACCTTCAACAATTTCTCACATTATCAGTTTGTTCGCAATAGTTTAGAAAATGGTAATAAATATGACGAGTTAGAGTTAAAACTGTGTCAGAACAAACTATTCTCACTTACATAAATTATAGTGTCCTGCACCCACTAGTAAAAAAAATGGTTGTCTGAATAAATATTGGTTTGACATTACAACTTTAGATTTATTTGCATGGCAATTAAGTGTCAGGCAAAATTTCACAATCGGATAGACAGATATTTTATAAGAAAACAGAATACCAGTAATTAGTGCATTCATTCAAAACTCAATCGATTCATTGAAAACTCCAGGAAAGTGGATAGGAAACATATGTAGTTTGTATTCATGTGGAGTGTCTACTGACCTGACTTTTTCCAGTCCCAGCATCACCAACCACAAACACTGATTGATGAACAGATAAAAGCTTCTCAAGTTGAACAACCTTTATAATAAAAATGACAAAAACAATAAAATAAGAGGTTAACAAGGGATCTAAAACAGTATGATAACTTAATGTTAAACACAAATGATGATGCAATGTGCGAGAGATTCTTACTTTCAGAATAAATGTGTCCTCAGGTTGAAGCTTTGACTCTACACTCGTCTGTCGGACTATCTCCTCAAACTCTGCATCAGTCTGCCTTTCCACTTCCAAACCAGGGAACAAATCTCTAATCAGACCGAGGAACACTGGAACGTCTTCCGAAACAATCTTCGGCATGTTGAAATCTCTCAAAGCCTGCATCAACACCTTCATAATGTAACAAAGTCAGAGTATCAAAATCCATGGCTGCTGGATCTATAGATAGAGCTCAACATCAATCACAAAAACACATTTCCATCACCTGATCTTCTGGTCTACTCCGATCTGCTCTTTTGAGAGCTCCAGCAACCACAAGGACAGGTTTGACAGAACGCAAACCCCAGTCGTAGTGGTCCTACAGCAGATAATACATGTAGTTTATAAGCACACAGGAACAGGACAAAAGTGTTTTTCCTGTACTGCACCTTTTCGGGTCAGTGTACCTGTTTAGAGAGCAGCTCCTTGCAAAGCCTGTAGAGGGTGATGAACTTGTTGCCCAGAATCTGAGCGCTCTGAAATCCCTCAGACATTAGCATGATCTCACAGATCAGCTCCATGTCAGGAACCACCATGGCACACGGCCTGCAAAACACAGCAATCATGGCATTCATGAACCCCTTTATACACTGCTAACACAGCGTTTAGAGAGAGGACCTCATCTTTTTTACACAACATGTGACATTAAACATACATTGACATTGACACGATGTGTGCTAGTTCTCCATTTGTCCAGACTTTTACACAGTTTTTGGCTTGCCATATTCATTAATTTTAGTCCATTTTGATTTAACTAAAACAGCATGTAAATATAGTTGGTCAACCTAACATTTTAGCTTTCCATAATTCTTATATTAACTGATAATTAATAATAATATTAACAACATTCCAATCAATAAAACAACTTACAAACATTTATTAACTTTTATTCAGCAAGGATGAATTAAGCAGAATAATGGTGACAGAAAAGACTCATTCTCGTTGCAAAAAAGATGCATTGCTCTTCTTTTGAACTTTCTATTTATCAAAGAATCCAGATTATCACAGTATCAACAAAAATATTAAGCAGCACAACTCTTTTCAACATTGATAATAATAAGAAATATCTCTTGAGCAGCAAATCATCATATTATAATGATTTCTGAAGGATCATGTGAAAGTAAAGTTGAGTAATGATGCAGAAAATTCAGCTTTGCCATAACAGGAATAAATTAAATTAAATAGAAAACAGTTATTTTAACAGTAATGTGCAAAATCTTAGGCACGTTAGTATTTGCACAAGGAGTCTGGCAACAGCCGGTATGTTCCACACAGAGATCTATTCTCACCATCCTCGAGTCTGGATATTGGGTTTCCATATTTTATTGAGACTTTCATAGACAGATTGACTTTTATACTGTATAAGCTCTATATTTATTCTATATCCTAACTCTACCCCTAAACACAACCCTCACAGGTTTTTAGGCTTTTTAGCATTTTTACATTTTCAGCAAACATTATCTAGTATGATTTATAGCTGTTTTCCTAATGGGGTCCAAAAATGTCCCCACAACATATGGTTTACCACACATATATATATATATTTTATATATATATATATATATATTTATATATATATATATATATATATATATATATATATATATATATATATATATATATATATATATATATATATATACACACATACATACATACATACATATACACACACACACACATATTTACACATACTGTAACATTTATCATTATCTGCCTTGATGACTAAATAAAAAATATCTTCACATTTTCACTCCATAAAACACACCTAAGCTAATTCTTAGCTGGTTTGGTAATTTCTTTTTCGGACCAACTATACCTGAAAAGAGCTTTGAGGTTCTCTGGTAGCTCAGTTCGTCCAGCATATCCAGGGTTCATTGTGATAAAGATCCCAACAGAGGGTTTCAAACTAATCTTTTCATCTAGGAAGAGAAACCTGCAGAGGACAATGGGCAAAATGGGTAAAACATGCCAACAAGTCATGTTAACCATTCAGAAGATCTAAAAATAAAATAAAAAAAACACTTACCTTTTCCTCTTGTTGCGAATGGCATCCTGTATGGTCTTCACCTGTACTGCCACCACAGACAGCACTTCCACAGCTATTCGGTTAAATTCATCAAAGCAGCCCCAAGCTCCAGTTTGTGCCAGGCCTTTAAAGATGTTCCCTATGGACTGAACGACAAAAAAGTCAGAGAAACACTTCACTGTGTCCCCTGTTAAAGACTTAACAGAACTAAACAAACAGTGGTTAAGAAGAAGAACTTCCAAAACATCAGCCAACTGTGATAAAGTTTCAAACAGAACAGTCATTGATTTCTTTCAATTAAGAGGCAGAATCCTATTCAGCAAAGTAATTATATGCTTTAGGAGCTCATCTGAACTGAGAATACACTCGTAATTGTGCTGTGGTGGCTGAGTCCCATCTCTGCTGGTATGTCTACCTTATAGTCCATCTGCTCAGAGCAGTTGAAGACGTACACCATGACCCCCAGAGCTCTGCCCAGGTCTTTAGTGGTTTCAGTCTTTCCTGTGCCAGCCGGTCCCGCTGGAGCACTGCTCATAGTCAAGTGCAGTGACTGAGTCAGTGTTATATAGCACCTACAATTAAAATAAGCAAAATCAAACACTGAATAAAAACAGTTATGGCAAGGTGTCTTTATAAAAATGTCCATTAATAACATTAAACATTATTACATTCAGTGTTAGGGGTAATACATTACAAGTAGTGTGCATTACGTAATCAGATTACTTTTTGATGTAACAAGTAATGCATTACTTTATAAATTTAACTTACATTATAATATTTCAGCTAGTTTTTAATAAAGTAACACGTTATTTTTAGTTTAATTGATTTACTTAAACATTTTTATGAAAATGAATTAAAATTCTCTTTCTTCACCAATACATAGTTACTTCATGCACAAAACGTTCAAAAGTAACAAAATATAAAAGTAATAAATAAAAAGATAGGAAGTAGGAAATGTAATCAGTAATGTTGAGATCTTGTGTATGGCATCCATAGCTCTAGAGGTTAGGAAATATTCTAAGTGTCAGAATATAATATTCAAAATGTGTTTTTAAAAGTAAATTAAGGTGTATGTTATATAGGCCATGTTGCAAAAAAAGAGAGTGAGCCTCAGCCAGATAAAATAACGCAAAAGTAACGTGATGCATTTCTATCCATAAAAAGTAACAAAGTAATGAAATGAGTTACTTTTTAGGAGTAAGGCAATAATGTAATGCATTACCTTTAAAAGCAATTTTTCCCAACACAGATTACATTATATGATGAAAAACAGCATTCAAAATGCGATACGTTGAATCATATGTGTTTCAAGGCTCTGTTAAAGTTAATTACATTAACGTTTGTTCAAAGTAATCTGGTCTTGAACAATGTATAAAAATGGTAACATTTGAGAATGTTAATTTAATTTTTTTGGTAACACTTTAGAATAATAGTCATTAGTTAACATTAGTTAACTACATTAGTTAACGAACTAATAATGAACTGCACTTAAAGCATTTATTTATCTTTGTTAATATTAATTTCAACATTTACTGATACATTATTAAAATCTTGTTAACATTAGTTAATGCAATGTGAACTAACATGAACAAATCATGAACGGCTGTATTTTTATTAACTAACGTTAACAAAGATGAACAAATACAGTAACAAATGACCTGCTCATGGTTGGTTCATGTTAGTTAATACATTAACTTAATGTTAACTAATGACCATTATTCTAAAGTGTTACTGTTTTTTTTGTTTTTTGTAGTTGGATGTTCATCTAATGTTTTTAAGCGCTACACTGCTTTTGATCATTATTAAGAGAACAAAGTCACAAGACATATTTATTAGAAACAAACAATAATATATGAAATATACAGGCAAGCAGATATCATGCATTTTGGCCCAGTGGAGAAAATAAAAAACATTTTTACATTCACATTTTTTCAAAAGTCAAACATTTCCAGCTCAAATCACTGTATGTATTGTGATTAACAGCATTCTGTGGTGGAAATTATGTGGGTGAGAATGACATTTCAAACATTTTTGTAATAAAATGGCAGACTCATTTCACTTGCTCAAGCTAATTTCATAGCTAGCATGGTATGTATGCACACTTAAGAGTTTCACACTTTTGTTGCATAATTTGACAGAATTACAGCTGAACTGGAAATGATGCACAATAATATATATATATATATATATATATATATATATATATATATATATATATATATATATATATATATATATATATATATATATATATAAATATGATATTTACCTTGATTTTTCTGTTTTCTTCATTCTCCTTAACCAAGTACACTTATTTTTTTAAAGAAAACTTTATTGTTGGTCATTGTAGATACTACAGTCCTGAGGAAGAGTGGAACAGCTACAATTTGTGTATGATTATTTAAATAGTTTATAATAATATTTATATGCTGACTTTTCATATTTTAAGAGTCTGGGACAATGGCAAAATTGTTGAAATCCAAAAGCAAAAAAAAAAAAAAAAAAAAATTTTAGGAAATCTATTTTCATATTTGTACATGAACTACGGTTCTGTTTAGTAATGGCTTATACATATTATAAAGTGATTTACTGTTCTATCGTTTTATATTTGTTTTTCTATTTTTTCCTTTTCCCCTGTATTTGCTTTATAAAAACATTTTCTTGAAAAACAATTATAAAAAACTGAGCAATAATAATGAGACATATCAAAATAGTTCACGTTAGAAAAAATTGCAATAAATAACTGATAAGTAACACTAAGTTCTCAGAGATCATTAGCTGATAAGGTACCTGTCTGTGAGAGGTGTAATGACCAGACGTGGTGTGTTGCCCAGGTATTCGTAGGAATAACGAAACTGGGCGTCACAGATGTTAATGAAGCAGTGGCTTTGCTCCTCATCCCAGCTGTGGCGGAGCTGAGAAACCCAAGCGAATGCTTGAGCACTGCTCACCTGGGCAAAGACAGCCTCAAACATTTAATAAACTACTCTGAAAAAGCCAGTCTAAATGCTCCCAACTCAATTAATTAATCAATTACTGCTTGTCAATTTAAAGCCCATTAAAATAATGACTGATGAACTAAGAGTGCCAAACACAACTAAATGATTTAAAACAAGGAAACAGGAAACATCCTTTAGTCAACATGATCATTATATACGAACTGCAGTAAACATGACCCAACCTTCTGAGCGATGAGTTTGGAGACCACATCTCTGGCGTGAACATCTATGGTGCACAGGGTCATGATCTTCTGCCTGTCACCCGGGTTCAGTTCCCCCAATAACATGTTAATCAAGCAGTTTAGCTGGGCAATCTGGAGAAGTAGGGCAGATATTTTAGAGTTTCAGAGGGCACAATGATGGCTTGTGAGAGCATACAGTGAGCTTTGTGGCTCCTGCTTACAGTAATTATATCAATTTACATGCCAGAGAGAAGTGGATGGTAATAACTGTGCTGACAGGGGCTCAGGGTCATGTGTTCATCAGAGAACCCCACGTTTATGAAGCAAGGTCATATATTCCAGTTGGGAGGCCAAATAAGCACAGAACTCATTTATCAATGCTGGGGGGAACTGCAAGTGTGTAAGACTGTTTGACTATGAATAAGAGCGGCCAGCTGGTGTGTGTGTGACAATGAATGAGAGTGCTGGGTCAATATGTGTGTCTGTGAGTTGGGGGGAGGCGGTTAATAGGCGATACCGTGGATCCCTGTCACAGACAGGCAAATGAGATGTAATCTTCCTGCCTGTATTTGGTGTAAAAGCAGCTTAGGTTGTACTGCATTTATCACCCCATGCTGTCTGACAGCAACTCCAATCAGGGGTTTGAAGGGAAAGAGGCAGATTATTCAAACGCCGGCCAAGGACGTGCTAACCTTCCCTGCATTTGATGACAGATACTGATGCTGCAGGGACGATATGGACGTGCTTGTGGCAGTCTACACAGATCAGCACTATTCGCTTTATCATACTTACAATGAAGGAGTGGAGTGTGTTTTCAACGGCTTCATCATTGCCTAGTTCATACTAAAGATGTGCTCTATCTGTGCTTGAAAATAGGAAGTCTAGCACTACCTAGAAAAGTAAAAGGTCTATTTACAGTAGGAGGAAGTGACTTTTAGGATCTGTTACACTATACATCTCCTGTTCAAGTGTTTTAAGAGTCATTTGTTTCTGAATCACAATACACTGGCTGCGCTGTATGTTTTTGATTCTGGAAAAATAACTGACTCATAAGAGTAATTTGTTTGTGAACAGGACTACAATAGTTGCACCATATGTTTTTGATTCACTAAAAAAGGGGCTCATAAGAGTCAATTGTTCGTAAATTGTTCATAAATCAGACTACACTGGTTGTGCTGCATGTTTTTGACTACTCTGATTGCTCTACTGTACAGTATGTTTTTGATTCCGTAAATATGAAATATTAATAAGTGTCAACGTTTTTGGTATGAACACAACAGAAAAAGCATCTTGATTGTGAACAAGAATTTTGCATGGTCTGAAGCGCATGGCGCAGGTGCACTTAGGTCTCTTAATGTCATGGGTGTGTTTTGGGCGTAACATGCAATAAACCAATCAGAGTCTCATCTCCCATTCCCTTTAAAAGCCAATTGCACTTGCACCATGGCAAATTTGCTATTTACATGGAGGAATTTGCAAGCAGAAAGACTGAATACTTCTCCAGAGAGGAATAAAAATGTTTGTGTGCACATCCCTGAGTGTGCAATAATCAGAGTGTACGCACGTTGTGCACCCACCTATAGGTGCATATAACTAACGCACCCTTTAAATAACACAAAAGGTATGGCACAGTTGTTTTTAGTTGCCTTAAAATAGCAACGCACCAACAATGCGTCTGAACACACCTCGTTTTCAGACCAGCACAGCCATGGGGAAATGCATTTGCTATTTAAACAATGTGGCGCTGGACGTGAAAATGATAGTTGTGTCAGGCTGAAACTAGCAAAATACACTTGTGTCACATTGCGCCGGGTGTATGATAGGGCACTTATTTTTTGTCATTCATTCAGTTTATTATAAATGTGTAGAAAAGTGTGCCATATTGTTCAGCATATAAAATCGACTGACCTGTTTCTTGTTGTAGTCTCTGAGCGCCATCTCAAAACCCTCAGCCAGCCGCTCAAATGCTAGATTCACGTCGGCGGACCACCAGATCTGAGAGGCGGTGAGTACCACCTGAGCCGGCAGGTCCAAGACCCAGTGTTCCCGCGGGCGTTCCTCATACACGACTACGGCCTCGGCTATGTGCCTCCTCAATCCCTCCCTCATCGCATCCTCCAGAAAGTTCAGCCAGAGCTCAACCTGATATACAAATGCTCACTCCATAAATAATAACCTGACAGTATCATTGACTTCAGTAATTACTATTATATCAGGGCCAATTATTTATACAAAATATAAAAAAACAAACAGACCTATAAAAATACCTCAACTGACCATGTTTTGTAAATGCTGGGAGATCCTACTTGTTAAAAAGTCATTTCTACCTGTATGTATATTCCAGTGTCATCTGGTATATATGTAGTTTTAATGAAACCATATTTCATGGAAAATTTGTATCATTTAATTAAAACATGTTTTTGTATTTTATAGCACTTCTATTAATATTTTATAAAATATTTCATAATATAAAAACTTTTATACTTTGGATTTAGATAAATATTTTTGTTGTATTTTATATATAAATAATAAATATTTTAGATTGTATTATACTATTTATATTAATATTTTAATCAAAAGTATTTGTAATTTTTTTAAAAGCTTGCTTTATCTTTTAAAAAATAAAAACGTTTTAATGTCTGTGTTTGATTTAATTAGGCGCTTATGTGGGTTTTACCGGTCCAACGCAGTCACATGGTGAATAGAATGAAACATATTCTCTGTCTCTGCTGAACATTCCCACCGCTGATGTGGCCTTTCCTCCCTCCTTGTCAGAAAACTCCAGATCAGTCATACTGTCAAACAGCTTACCCAGGTGACAGGTAACCTAAAAGGCAATGAACCATAAAGCATTACTCTTGCAGAACAATATATTATAGACAGTACCTCTGTGTACAAATGAATCAATCTGCGCAGTTATGTGCGGTTAAGTATGGGCATATCCATAGATAATGATATGATTGTGGATATATTTGCAATTCTTATTATAACCAAGGTACAATGAGAATGAGATGAAGCACTCTGACCCTGTTCTGGTTGAACTGTTCAGGAGAAAACCTGCACATATGTGGGAGGATTGGCTCAAAGAAGTAGGTGGCCAGGGTTATAATCAATCCAACTGTAGAACTTTCTTCTTTTTTTATCATAATGATATTTCACAGAGAAGCACTGCCCTTGGAATTATCACAGTGATGATGAAAAAGTTTAATCACAGAGATAAAGGTTACTGTACGCAAATGAGAAGAGCGACGGAGAAGTATGGTACAATGTAAAATATATTTCTGTGAATCTCAGTCACATTATTACAAATACCAGGAGAGCCTGCATACTTTATAGTTGACCTGTTTATGGATTACTGTAATAGTGAAATGAGATGTATAATTAGAGAAATCTGAAACTAATTAAACTTTCAAACTAATTCCAACTAATAGACAGACTGTTATATAAAGTTGAATCAAGTTTAACTTAATTCCTAACTATTACAGCAGTACCTGTCTGGGCTGTCTGCCCTTGGAAAGGATGTCCAGTAAGTCCGCGGAAGAGAGGAAATAAAATCGCGGGAAAGCCATTCTCTTGTTCTCCAGGTATTTGGCTAGAGCTTTCTCACATACTGCAAGTCTAGGGTGAATAACAGGAAATCAACAGAATTATTTATGCATCTCTCTTGAGACAATGTGTAAGCATGCAAACTTCTTAAAAAATAGAGTTTACTTGGAAAAGAGTAAAAACTTAAAATTTCACAGACCTCCTTTGCAGATCTTCAAGCATCGGTAGAAGATCGGGCTTGTTGGTGGCAGTAATTACGTTTTTCGTTTTGTCACTTTTAAGCATAAGGACCTTCACACATAAACACACAAAGTAAAAAAATATATAAATATTTACATACTCGGAAGATGCATGTATCTGCACTGTAAAAATGTTTTCATCACTATAACAACATCTCAATTTCAATTAATTTAATTTAATGTGATTCCACGTAAAACATAAAATGTACACAATAAGTGAATTGTCTCAAATTAATAATTTAAATGTTAGTAAATATTAAAAACACTTGACAAAGTATGTCCATTTAATTACATTTAAGTATATTCATTTAATGTAAATACATACATTTTATTTTATTTTTACTCCAATTTACCTATTTTCAGTAATTATTATTTATTTATTTTTATTTTTACATTGGAGCCCTTAAGGTCTACATTTTATTAGTACTTGTGTTCCCTAGTAATTAAACCCCTGAGCTTGGCATTGCATCATGCTCTGACATACTAATTTATAACAATCATTTAGTAATCTGTACAGAAAAGCATCTTCTGGTTTTATTATGTAATACATTTCATGTACTTCAGTACAATACTTTGACATCTCAACATCTTAAAATGAGTTTAACTAAAAAAATATACTGACCCATATACTTAATGATTCTGAATCTCCTCTATGTTGGAAAAACCTTTACAGAAAGCATGTCAAACATCTTAAACTTTGCATTCAGCACACCAGTGTACATGAGATGAAATCAAGCATACCTTAAAGTCAGAATCAATGGAGCCGAACTGAAGTGCCTCCTCTGGCAGTTGGTGTTGAATGTCTTCGGAGCCCATGAAGATGCTCTCCAGGTAAGCCCAGGTCCTCTGCACCTCCAGCCACAACAACAGCACTGAGTCAGCGCGAGTCAGCTGGGCCTGTAGCGCCAACACCTGTCCGTGGAAGAACGTTGCCTGCTTACTGTGCAGCAACACCTGCAGCTGCACCTGAGACAGAAACAGAGATGCATATAAAGAGTCAGCAGCCAACAGCAAGGATAGTTTCATGTTGTTAACTTTCATGATCTTTTGTTTCAGATTCATGTAAATTGCTCCTCCTTAACAGTTCATACTCATCTGGGAAAGTTTCTCACTAGATGTCAGAACATGGCTTCAGTGATTCAGTCTCCCATTTACACACAAGAACATGGAAGCGCATTCTCTAGAATGTCACTGTATGCATTAAGATTGGCCTTCATAGGAATTACTGGAATAGCCAAATCAGTTCTTATGCTTTTGGTAATGAAGTTATATTTGTGAACTCCTATTCACAAGAAAAGTCAAATCTTTGGCACAGAAAAATTAAATTTTAAAATTCATTTTAAGAATTAATTTTAGAAACTATTTTAATAGTATTTAAACTTAAAATCTTTTTTATTATTTTATTAAATGTAATTATGTCTGAAGTTTGCACACTGGAGTGAACATCATTGGATGGGGAAAGAAATGGGGAGAGGGAGTTTGCTTGTGATGCTGATGTTTTGTTACTGTGTTTATAATGACAAGTTCAATAAACAAAACAAAAAAATATGAATAACATTTACAGCCTAAAGTTCAGATCACATTTGGAAGTGATCAGGCTTGGCTCTGGTCTTGTCAGGTTTGCAAAAAGAATTTTGATAACTCCTATGTGATGTGCCTATGTTGTTTTTGTGTCCACATTGTGTTAGTACCCTTCTGTTGGCTTTAATGTTTTCAGACATGTGGGTGTAAGTGGGCCGGTTTCGCACAGACGGCAGACTTATTGTCAACAGTGATGTGTTTGGCTAGATTTTGGCCCCTTCACATACAGCGTGATAACAAAGCCAGCAATGTGTGGTCTCTATAAATCAGATGTGTGAATACAGGCGGCTGACAATGAAAGATCGTTCTCTCAGCACAGTGGGATGGTCTTAGAGAAGGAGATAAAGACCCTGGCCACACCAAGCTTATTTTGCCAAGCAACAGCTTTGTCAACATTTCTAATAAGCTAAGAAAACACATATACATATTCTGTATGTTTTTTTTTCTTTTCAACAAACCGCCCATAGCTGTGATTTCATATGCTATTTTACAGATGTTTATACCTGACTCTCCTCCAGACTCTCTATAAGTTCATCACTGCATTTCAGCATTGGTGTAGCGGTGCGGTAATGCTCTTCATAAGAAAACTCCATCCGTGTCCACATCTGGCTAATTTCAGTCAAAACCTTCAAAATAATTAAAGGAATATTGCACTCATTTTCAGAGCATGTATCACAGTGAACAGAGGCTTGAGAGAGATACTGTATGAGATAGAACCTTTTCAGTGGACATCTCTTTGACCGCTCTCCCAACTGTACTGTGCACCACATCTTCATATCTGTGCAGCTGCAAAGCCAGTAAATCCTCAAGAGTTGTATCTTCAGTCAGGGTGAAATCAACCTAAGAGAATGGTGTGAGAAATGTCAGAACTATATATTCAATATGAGTAATAATTAATGAAAGATTAATTATTTGTCATCATTTACTGGCCATCCTGTCAATCATATATTATATATATATATATATATATATATATATATATATGTGTGTGTGTGTGTGTGTATGTATGTATATCTATATTACATATCAGTAATTATTTATTTATATATATATATATATATATATATATATATATATATATATATATATATATATATATATATATATATATATATATATATATATATATATATATATATATTACTATAAAACTACTTGCCTATGGCATACAAATAATAAGATTGTTTTCCCTTTTTAAATTATGTAACAAAATTAATAATGAAACATAAGAATAAAACTACATGTATCGTATTCTAAAGATATTTAGATATTTTTACTGAAAACACAACAAAATTATTTTTTTACAGTATTTCAAACCTGTATGATTTTCTTACTACCAGGGAGCACAAAAAAGTTTAGCAGAATGTTACAGCTGCATTTTTCCATACAATAGAAGTATATAGTGACCATCAACCTAAAAATGGTATTATATGGCTTTCATAAGAGTACATCACATGTCATTACGGTGCGTCACTTTCATTTTATGGAAGAATTTGTGACAGTGTGTTAAAATCTCTTTCATTCATTTAAATTAAAATGTTACCAGGAGTGTTATGTTTTCCGGTCTCTAAAGGCGAGCGTACACTGTGCGAGTTCAGACACTCGGGAGGTTGTGAGATATTGCACACGTTACGAGATAATCACGTCAATGCACAACACGAATGTACTGTACAGCGAGCCGAGAACAGCAGCCATTTCAACAGAAACAGCTAGAGAGAGAGAGAGAGTGAGAGTGTGTTTATGCTCACACTGTAGGGATGCAGCCACTGAGCTATAGCCTAATAACATTCATCGATCTAGCCTATGTGATGTGGTTGTGTATAATATGGCAATAGGGGACAGACTGTATGCTGGTCAAAATCGGGCCGACTCCCCAAATTTTGGGGAGGTCGGGAGGTGCACTTTACATACTCAGCTCGTCTCGTAATTCCTCTCACACACTGCGAGCCGCGACCACATGAGCATCAATGATTTCCACGCGATTTCTGAAATAAACTGCCTGGGAGCAAAAATCGCACTGTGTACGCCCAGCTTAAGATGAATAACAGTTATATTGCACATCTACCACCCTCTTTCTCACCCCAGTAGTCCTGACAATCTGGGCCCAGTGTCTGTCTCTCATGGCCGGACTCAGCAGTTCTGTCACAGCCCTGAGAGAAGCCAACAGATCCTGGAGCACACAGTCCAGACCCACATAGACGTCCCAAACACGGGCCTCTTTATCAAGAACTCGCATTTCCTGATCAGACATGAAATCAGTGTTAGATATTATAAACAAAAACCTTCCAAAATGTGTTTGGTTTGCTGGTTTCTAGTACACTGATACTGGCATTCTTACTTTTGTAAACCTCCTCAGCTCTGTCTCTATGCGTTCTACATTGATCTTTCTCCATTTTGTCCCTGTCCAGACAGCCATACTGCACTGTGAGGACACAACATTACATTAAGTGGACAGTTCAAGCAAATTTGAAAGTTAAAATTTTGAAAAGGATGATCCACCTGAGCACATATCCGCAGATCCCAGAGCTGTTTCAAAACAGTAATGTCTCTCCGACAGATTCTGATTTGCTTAGAATCAGGGCTGCTCACTTCAAACAGCTTACAGGACTCCTGGAGATCTGCATTCTCCTCTTCTAAAATCAGCATCTCCCTGTGAAACTAACAAACACACAGTATAACACAAACCGTCAATGTATGTAAATGACTGAAAATTAAACTCTGGTGTGATGGATTGTTTGAATTAGAAGTAATAAACATTTACTTTATCCAGGCAAGCATATGGTTTCTCTGAGTTGTACTGGAGGGGAGCTTCTGTTTTGAATCTCCCTCGAAATTGATTCAGCTTTTTCTATGAAGAGAGACATGAATCAGCAATACATAAGCATAAGCATAATTAAGTCGCAATAAAAGGTTTCAAATTTGCAAACCTATAAACATTTCATTTTGCTTCAAGTAAAAGTTTACACTCACTGTCATTATTAAAACACCATTAAATGAAAACCTCACCTCAAAGGCCAGACACTTCCTGCGGATAATGGCCACCTCTGCAGTATGAAGAGGAGCAACCTCATGTTTCACTGTCCAGGCCAACTTCTTCATGCAGTTCCACTTCTCTGGCAATTCCTGATACAGTTTAATACAAAAAAAGCTTCTCATCCAGAACAGTTTACAGCTAGGGATGCAGGGATGCAAGTACAGTTTACAGCTAGGGATGCAAGTACAGTTTACAGCTAGGGATGCAAGTACAGTTTACAGCTAGAGATGCAGGGATGCAAGTACAGTTTACAGCTAGGGATGCAAGTACAGTTTACAGCTAGAGATGCAGGGACGCAGGGATGCAGTACAGTTTACAGCTAGAGATGCAGGGACGCAAGTACAGTTTACAGCTAGGGATGCAAGTACAGTTTACAGCTAGGGATGCAAGTACAGTTTACAGCTAGAGATGCAGGGATGCAAGTACAGTTTACAGCTAGGGATGCAAGTACAGTTTACAGCTAGAGATGCAGGGACGCAAGTACAGTTTACAGCTAGAGATGCAGGGACGCAAGTACAGTTTACAGCTAGGGATGCAGGGATGCAAGTACAGTTTACAGCTAGAGATGCAGGGATGCAAGTACAGTACAGTTTACAGCTAGGATGCATGCAAGTACAGTTTACAGCTAGAGATGCAGGGATGCAAGTACAGTTTACAGCTAGGGATGCAAGTACAGTTTACAGCTAGAGATGCAGGGGCGCAGTACAGTTTACAGCTAGAGATGCAGGGGCTATGAGATGCAAGTACAGTTTACAGCTAGGGATGCAGGGATGCAAGTACAGTTTACAGCTAGAGATGCAGGGATGCAAGTACAGTTTACAGCTAGGGATGCAGGGATGCAAGTACAGTTTACAGCTAGGGATGCAAGTACAGTTTACAGCTAGAGATGCAGGGATGCAAGTACAGTTTACAGCTAGGGATGCAGGGATGCAAGTACAGTTTACAGCTAGGGATGCAGGGATGCAAGTACAGTTTACAGCTAGAGATGCAGGGATGCAAGTACAGTTTACAGCTAGAGATGCAGGGACGCAAGTACAGTTTACAGCTAGGGATGCAGGGACAGTTTACAGTACAGTTTACAGCTAGGGATGCAAGGATACAGTACAGTTTACAGCTAGGGATGCAAGTACAGTTTACAGCTAGGGATGCAAGTACAGTTTACAGCTAGGGATGCAAGTACAGTTTACAGCTAGAGATGCAGGGATGCAAGTACAGTTTACAGCTAGAGATGCAGGGATGCAAGTACAGTTTACAGCTAGCTAGCTAGATGCAGGGATGCAAGTACAGTTTACAGCTAGGGATGGGGATGCAAGTACAGTTTACAGCTAGGGATGCAAGGATGCAAGTACAGTTTACAGCTAGGGATGCAAGTACAGTTTACAGCTAGGGATGCAAGGATGCCAGTACAGTACAGTTTACAGCTAGGGATGCAAGTACAGTTTACAGCTAGCAGATGCAGGGAGAGATGCAAGTACAGTTTACAGCTAGGGATGCAAGTACAGTTTACAGCTAGGGATGCAAGTACAGTTTACAGCTAGGGATGCAAGGATGCAAGTACAGTTTACAGCTAGGGATGCAAGTACAGTTTACAGCTAGGGATGCAAGTACAGTTTACAGCTAGAGATGCAAGTACAGTTTACAGCTAGGGATGCAAGTACAGTTTACAGCTAGAGATGCAGGGATGCAAGTACAGTTTACAGCTAGAGATGCAGGGACGCAAGTACAGTTTACAGCTAGGGATGTAGGGATGCAAGTACAGTTTACAGCTAGAGATGCAGGGATGCAAGTACAGTTTACAGCTAGAGATGCAGGGATGCAAGTACAGTTTACAGCTAGAGATGCAGGGATGCAAGTACAGTTTACAGCTAGGGATGCAAGTACAGTTTACAGCTAGAGATGCAAGTACAGTTTACAGCTAGGGATGCAAGGATGCAAGTACAGTTTACAGCTAGGGATGCAAGTACAGTTTACAGCTAGAGATGCAAGTACAGTTTACAGCTAGGGATGCAAGTACAGTTTACAGCTAGGGATGCAAGTACAGTTTACAGCTAGAGATGCAGGGATGCAAGTACAGTTTACAGCTAGAGATGCAGGGACGCAAGTACAGTTTACAGCTAGGGATGTAGGGATGCAAGTACAGTTTACAGCTAGAGATGCAGGGATGCAAGTACAGTTTACAGCTAGGGATGCAAGAACAATGCATCCGGAAAGTATTCACAGCGCTTCACTTTTTCTACATTTTGTTATGTTAAAGCGTTATTCCAAAACGGATTCAATTCATTTTTTCCCTCAATTCTACAAACAATACCCCATAATGATAACATGAAAGAAATTTGTTTGAAATCTTTGCAAATTCATAAAAAAAAATAAATAAATAAATAAATAAATAAATAAATAAATAAAATAAAAAAAAATCACATGTACATATACATACACATACATATACATACATATATATATACACGCCTTTACTGTCACTTTTGATCAATTTAATGCATCCTTGCTGGGAAAAAAAAAAAAATGTGGGGCTGTCAAAATACTCACCTCAAGCTGCATATGGACACACTCGGGTAGTGTTTCTCCATACTGCTCCAGAAGAGTGACCACTTCACTAACAGGTTTAAAAAGCTGGTCTGTACTAGACTGCCTGTTTTTGATAGCCAGCAGGAAACCCATCACCTGCACAAGAGCCTGGTAGTCTCCGCTGCATACCGGCTCTTTAAGCCTGGATTCCGCCAGGAGCATGAACTCCTCTAGTTCAGCAATACTAAAGACATCAAAATTACAAACCAGCAGAAATCAATTACTTTTATTGATTGAGTACAGCATTTGGAGTTTGGGGGAAAATTGAGGCATTAAAATGATTTTTTCTATGTAATTACGGAAAGGTCTCTCACCTGCCGGTAACAAAAGACATCAGGTGCTCCTTAAACATCCAGCTCCATTTTTTGATTATGTTTAAAAGACTCATCTTGAACGAACGGATATCCACTCTAAACCAACCGTCAAATACCTGCCAGTCCTCCAAATGGCTGACCTGTGCATGCACTTCTTCATAATGATTCATCTGTTGTGAAAGGAGACATCTCTCTAATAAAATGACAAACCCTTCATACTGCTCTTAAAACAGTTTATGGACAGACATCTGTATCCATTTAGACAGAGATATATTTTTGTACCAAATTAGTAAATCTGTTTCAAAAACTGATATTCATGGAGAAACATTAAAGGTAATGTAGTTTTTCACCTGCTCTTTGAATTGCACTGTGGTGGGAGGATTTTCTGGAAATGCATCCTCTCCATATGCTTCCACCTCTTCAGCTGTCAATGCATGACCATAAAGGAGGAACTGCCGGAGAAATTCAACCCTGTCATCAAGCCACAGGGGTCTGTAGCGGCTAAATGTATCCTGGTATTGTAAGGCTTTCTTCATGACTTCATCAACTCTCTCCATCACTTCCTGCCGGAGGTCTAAGAGGTCAAACATGTCCTCGACATCAGCCTAAATGATGCATAAAGTCAAAAATATTATTTGTATATGTACAAAAAAAGTAAGAAATCTTTCTGATATAGTTTAGACCACAATAGAGAGAAAGAACAGATACAAAATGGGGTCCAAATGCTTCTGCTTTGCACTTTTCAAAATACATTTTATTCATTACAAATTATATTAATATTAATTCTATATTTAATTATTGTTAAATTAAGTGTATTCATTAATTTATATTGTTAATATAACAAAGAAATATAATACTACAATTATTCATTTTAATTGATATTAATAGTTTATTTATTCATTCATTTTAAATGTCAGAATTTCTCAAAATGAGTCTTTTTCTGTAATTGCAGCATGCATTCAACCTGACATAAAGTTTGCACAAAACTTGATAATCAGTCATGATTTGAACATTTTTCAACTGCATTTTCCAATTTCATCTTCAGCAGAAGCAATAAATCTGACCCTTTTTAAAAACAAAGAAGGCGGCAGGTCAAAAAAATGTGCTTATTTGACTAGTGACCCAGAAAAATATTATATTTCTAATACTGTATGTGGCAGATTCACCATTTACCATTATGGCAATTGCTTTTTAAATTCGTATAAATCCTAAAATTTTCAATTTCTTATTTATTTCTAGGTTTCAATTTTATTTTAGGGTGCATTCACACTTGTAGTTTGGTTCGCTTGGTTCGTATGGTCTGGACCAAAAAAATAATAATTTAATCCTGGTCCGCTAGTGTTTGGCATTTTAACACCAAACCTAAAGATACTGAACCTAAAGCCAATATTTCACAATGGAACTTACCGAAATTCCAAAAAAATGCTGTGTGCTTGTCTAAATGTGCTCGTTTTATGTGCGTAGCCTACATATGATGGTATTTTTACCAGCTGTGAACTCGTGAAGAGCTTATAAAATCTGTAAGAGTCAAAACAGCGGCAGGAATCCCTCCGTCACACACACAAACGAAGATCTGATGCGAGGAGACGCGGTTCTGATGCCTGTACCGAACTGTGATGGGCAACATCGCGACTATGACGAGAACAAACAGGTATGCTTGAGTATTCTGTCCTTTTTAGGGCCGCATTTTGTGACATCATGTCCTGTTTTTGGTTCGTTTACATGTCTTTGGTCCATGTTGCGTTCATATTTCATTCGAACCACACCAGAGTTTGTGTGGAAGCAGACGGAGACTGATCCTTCAGCGGCCTTAGTCCGCTTGTTTGGTGCGCACCAGGGTTTGGACGGCAGCATTCACACTTATTCAAATGAATCGCACTAACAGAACAATCGCACCAGGGTTCGTTTTAATCAAACCAAACATACCAAGTGTGAACACACCCTTAAATCTCATTTTCAATGTGACCTCAGACTTTTGGAATCCACTGTAAATTCACCTGGTAGTCTTCCATGTTTAGGTGAGGTGCCACCCTCTTCATCTGAGCAGACATTTTGAACACATCACCTAGTAATTCTTCCACCAGTTCGTAAAGTCCACCACCATCCCGATCCAGAGATGGTTTAAACTTAATCTCAGATGCCATCAGTAGCATTTGAGACTCAAACAGGGGAGCCTGCTTCACTGAGCCATCCATATTCTCAATGAAATACTCCAGTGAAGTGGAGATAGCACTGAAAAATCCCTCTACCACCATATCATCTACATACTCCAAATAGGATTTCCATGCATCTGAAGAACTATCCGCTGCAAAAAGGACCATGTTCTCCTGGGAAAGATACAAGAAATAAATGTTAGGGGAAAAAGGTCTCGCAACAATAATCTATAAAAAATACACTGCCTCACCTGTAACAAACTATGGATAATTTCTCCATCTTTCCTGAGGTTGTTGTAGCTTTTTGCCACTCTTGCTGCTCTATCTTCCAGTTGTAATATTGCATCTTTCTTATGGTCTTTTCTGCAGAACATCGGCTGTTTTCTCCATCCATTCATCAGAATGTCAATCATCTCAATACTGTCTTTCGTTTTCTGAAGTCTTTTCTCCAGCTGATAGACTGTGTCCTGAAGTGTGCAGATGTAGTCCCAGCAGTTCTGGTTTTGCCATGAAAGCTCACTTTCTGCTTGATGAAGTTGCCGGTTAATAGTCTCCATCTCCTCTTTTATAAGAGGAGCCTCCACTTCAAGAGTCGTCTGTTTCACCTTATTGTACCACTGCACCAGTAAATCTAGGCTCCCAAGGTTCTAGTGGAGATCAGGTAAGATACGCTTAATGACCCGACAGAATGTAAAAACCAAATTGAACTAATAACAGACTATTTGAGCATTCACTAACCTTAAAGAACATCTTTCTATTTTCATACACCTCCATAGCAGCAGAAGGGATGTTCGTCTGATTAAGGATTTTTAGGTGTTTCACATCCTTGAGCACAGCAATCAGCTAAGGTGAAGAAGTTCAATATTATGCAGATGAATACAATGAATAAATTGTCAGAATTAGATGCTCTAACATTTGAAATTGATGCTTTATGCTGCGATACATTTTAAATTTATGTTCTTCACCTCTTGATTGACGTTAACTGACAGTAGGTCAGTGCTGGGATCTCTTTTGATTAGGGGCTGATCCAGGTTCATCTGGCAGACCTGATTGATATCGCCACACCAGCTCAAATAGACCTGCTTCTCGTACTCATCTAAATAAGAGGACATCTCCAGGTATTTATGATAGACCAACTCCATCTCTTCTCCTTCTATATTCCTGTAATATAAATGCCCCAACCTCTTCAGATTAATTTGTGTCATTAAAAAAATATATAATAATCTCAATAGAATTTAAAAGCACTTACATCTCCAGAACAAATCGAAGATCGTTCCAAGGGATTTGAATTCTGTCTCTAAGCATTTTTGTCCATGTCAGAGCCCCTGTCATAGCAGGCATGTTCTTGCTCAAATGCATTTTATTCTTCTTTCTCTGGAATTACATCATGAATTACGCAAGGTCCTTTTTGTACAAGATCAACAATCTATTAAAAAAACAACTACTTTACCTGCTCAAGGTGAGAATCAAACAGGCGTTTGCATCTGTCCAGCTCCTCTCCAAAAAGTTTGATCACTTTGGAGAAATTAGGAATAAAAGTTTCCTTTATGATGTCTCTGTCCAAGAGGGGCTTGAGCACAGTGACCAGCTTCAAACATATGCAGATTGAAAGGTGGGTTATATAGATTAAGCTATTTTCTGCTTTTCCTAATCATTTTACCGGAATCCAGCTCATCAAAAAATGCTTACTTTGAAAACCGATTCCAATCCTGAACAATCTTGGAAAGCAAGGCACAAAATACTGGACAGTCGTCGATCAAATTCTGCAACTTTTTCTTGGAAACTTGAAAAGTCTTTTTCAAAATCCTGTATTAAAATGCAATGATCTGTTAAACAATGCATGCTGATATATAAATATGTTTTGCTAATGACATTTGTTTTTAACATAACTATAAACATGACACACCGATCAAAGATTTTGATTTATGAGGACAATTAAGCCTTGGAGGGTTAAAAAAGAAAGTTGGCTAAGTATAAGGCATATTATTCTGTATCCAAACATATGCTTTATAAGAAAGCTCCATAAAACCAGTCACCATGAGACCAGTATACAGTATATTTCACAGAAGAACTATAGCAACAGTGAGAGTTATATATGTTATTAAACTCATATATCACGTTATCCACACTGACATATTCAGTGAGGCATTATTATCATACTACCAGACATCAAGCTGTTTAAGCTAACATGGCAAATGTGTGTTTCTATGACTTATTAGGAGTGTTGTTATCTTATGGCTGATTCTAATCTATCTCAAGCAAGGAATAAATTCCATAAAACCATACCTGAGAAGTCAAATCAAGTGGATTGTATTCTTGACCCCTTATGACTTTGCAGAGCTGGAGAAACTCTGTATGTAACCGAGAGACCTGCTCGGTGTAAACTCTTCCTCTGAGACCTCCAAAAACCAGCTTCTCCAACCTTTGGAACTCCAGCATAGTGGAGAAAAGGCCCTGGAAAACATAATTTTTCAAAATGCTACTGTCCCAAAACAAATAGTAATGTAAAAAGAATATTTTACTGAATGGTAACTGTAAGTGAAAGTACACATTATCATCTCAAAAGATGCACTGCTTACCTTCAACCGCAAAACACGAGCCAAGAAGCCATCAAATTGAGTAAAAACAAGAGCCGAAGGGAAATCCCAGCACTCTGACGTAGAATAATGACTGGCCAAAGCAGCCACCTTCTGTCTGTATGTCTTGAATGTTTCCCTGACACACCTGAAAACTCCCACCACAGTCTGTAACTTCTCCAAAGCATCTTCAGTCTCTGTTCTCAGCAGCTCTTCTGCACTGAGATATGAAGTGGCCTTGTTGGAGGAAAGATTGATATTTTGGTTACAAGAACAACATTTTAATCTCTATTCTAACAATAGCCATGGTTGCCCCCAAACTGACTTATTGATTGCTTGATCAATGACACAGGAGTATCCATGATAAAGAAATGTATTTTTTTAAATTACACAGTTTTCAACTAAAAACTGAAAACTTTTAATGTGCTTTGGCCATTCACTTACATGACAACAGGATTTTGGGGGCCTAAAAATGCAAATTTTGAAAACAGGTCTCAGTGCATGTTTTTGAAAACGATACCGTTGTCGTCTCCGTGTAAACTACAAAAATGCTCATTTGTGTGAACGGTGACGTCATGCGCATGCGTATTACATGTTCAGTCTATAGGCACGTAGTGTTTCTTTACAAAGTGACATCGCCAACTACTGGCCTGGCAGCAGAATACAGCATTTTTAGTCGTTTTTGCGGATCCGTGTGAACGAGGATCATTTTGACAATGTTGTCCTCTGTACTCTAAAAACGCAAAGGAAAAACGTTTCAGTTAGTACATCGTCAATATGTAAACGTATCCTAAAACACATGTCCCAAGTTCTTACAACTTCATTTTTCGTATTTGTGTTGGTTTTATATGGTTTTGATACTCTTTGCAAAAAATATTTTTAATTTAATGACTCGTCTTTAGACGTATTAGATGTATTAGAACATACTTTCCTTACACATTCAATAATTGTGAGCGTACACATTTTAAACATTATTTTCAAATATATACAAAGTAAAATATAAATATAGTTATTTATTCATAAATATCGCACCACATGACATTTCCTAACCAAAACTAACCCTGTCTTGTCATTAAATTATCTGTTATTTTAAGAGACATATTGACCCTAACATGCACATTGGTCGCACCACATGACTTTTACTTACACATGACTTAGAAAACTATTTTTTTAGTTTTTTTATAATACACACTAAGCATATTCAAAGACTTGTCACATTGTCATACCTGCTGAATGAGCAGGTTGCAGAGCTCCTGCAGCAGCGTAACAATGTGTGCAGGTGAATGATAGAAAGAACAGTGAGTCCAGACCAGAAATATAAGATGAAAGACTGGTCGAATGTATGGAAGTGTATGGAAGTATGAGAACTCATCCTCCTCCAGTTGAGAAAGCAATGATCCAAGAGGCTGAAGGTGAAGATCTATAGCCCTGGCTTCCTGCAAAGCTGAGGGACAAATACATATTAACGATAAAAGGGCAGAATGTTAACAGAACGGCATTAAAGGGATAGTTCATCCAAAATGATCGTTCCTCAAATTCTTCCAAACCTGTATGATTTTTTTTTCTTCTGCTGAACACAAAAGAATATATTTTGAAGAATGTTGGTAACCAAACAGTTGATGGGCCCCATTGACATCCTTAGTATTTTTTTCCATACAGGTGCGGAATAACTCGAAGGTGAACAAATGATAACAGAATTTTCATTTTTGAGTAAACTACACCTTTAAGTAGTAGAATGAACAGTAGAAAGTTTAACTGCATTAATCAAATGTGGCGGAAACATCACATGACTTACCATCAAAAACAGCCTCTGTCAAAGCTTTGAATGGTGGGAAATAACTGCTGTCAATTATTTCCAGAATCCTCATCATTTTCTGAACACAAGGATTCTGTAGCTGGGATTAACAAATACATAGCACATTATCAAACATTCCTGCTCGCTTATACACTGTAAAATGCTTGTTGCTGGACAAACCTGTTCATGAATACTCTGCATGTTCGTTTTCCTGGACCTCCAGAAGTCAAGTTCAGCTTTTGGTCCAGGGTTCAACCCCTTCACAATCAATTCAGCAGAGTCTGCACTTAAGACTTTATGGATCATGTGCATCCAGCTGATGACCATGGACTCAACTGCATGTATCATGGCTCTGTTGTGACTGTTGTGCCTTGTTTGCAAATGAGAAATTGATTTTTGTTTTAGACAAAATAAAGACAATTGATGCTTTTTAATCTTAGACTAATAAATCAGATTACAACAGACAATAACCTTAAAACAAACAACAACATATTAGTTGATTTAAAGCCAAAACCAAGATTTTAGACAGAGCTAGGATATATGATTGCTGGCTTTAGTAATCAAACACTTCTTTAAGGAAGTATCTACTCTAATGTTTAATGTTTTTTTAATGTTTTTAAAAATAAGTAGCTTATGCTCACCAAAAATGCATTTATTTGATCAAAAATACAATAAAAATTGTAATATTGTGAAATATTATTACAATTTAAAATAGCGATTTTCTATGTGAATATATTTTAAAATGTAATTTATTTCTGATGGCAAAGCTGAATTATTTATTATTATCTGAAAAGTTGTGCTGTTTCATTTTTTCTGATTAACATTTGTCTTTAACGCTTTTGATCAATTTAATGCATCCTTGCTGAATAAAAATAAGAATTTCTTCCTTTCCAAAACAACCTTACCGACCACAAACTTTTGAACAGTATTGTAAATTATGCAAAAATTAAATTAAGAATACTCATACAGTGTGATGGTTTCCTCTTGACATTGGTCTAGCCATTCTCTGATGGCGGGAATGGGAAGAACGGTTTTGCCATAATACTGTCCTCTCGCCACGGTGACCTTGTTTTGCAAATTCTCAATGTGTTGCGACACATCCTGTGATATTATATTCGGCCACATTTCGTGATTCTTCTTGTTCGACAGAAGTGGCAGACAGACCTTGATGCAAAATATTGACAAATTTTACAGGCATTTAACACTTGACTGGAAATGATCATACATTCAAAGTGTATACTTCTTTTCTGTTCAAAAAGAAGAAAATAAAACATCCACATTTGATGGTGGGCATACCTGCTAATATTCCATTTTATTATGTATTTATTTACTTTTTTTGACAGCAAATCAAACAATTGTGGACCTGAGAGTCTACAAGCATTCATTACCTTCTCCATGGTGTCTGACAGCTGTGGCAGAAAGGACGGTGACAGAACCCCAAAGAGTACAGAACCCCTATAGTTTTGTGGGAGGATGGGGGCATTTCCTTTTTTGAGAACGTAAAATTCCTTGTCTTTACAGAGATGACAAGCCTAAAGTGTACATATAAAACAACGGGTTATTGTTGCTGTATAATAGCTATTAAAGGCATACACCTGTGATTTATGATTTTGCTTCCACTGAATAGGCCTAAATTATTTTCAGACAGAAATGTAAACACACAAGGGCTTTTTAGTCACTTACCTCTGTAGAAACAGTGAGAGTATTGGATGCCGTCACGCTGAAAAATAACAGTCTAATAGGAGTTTCGAAAAACGTTGTAAAAAGTATTTTATTATTTTCAGCGTTGACAAATTTTTTCCACGTATCAGTTTCGAGTCTGAGCATCCGGCAAAGTGCCTCGCCTAAATACTGCACCCTGAGGTCTTCGGAAAAAGCAGTTTCTTCCTCTTCTGACATGTTTGCTGTCCTTGTGGAACCGACGCAAACAAAAAAAATGACGCGTGTTTTCCAACTAAAGCATGTGGAACGCGACCAGTGTCACGTGTTTACATATTGCGTTTCATGCACGCTGAAGAGATTTAATTCAGAAACAGTGCAAAAAGAGGCGGTACAGCGTCCAGTTTCCTTGGTTACCTTCTAACATGCCACATGCACCCCCACCCAGGCCACACGTCGATCATTTAAACCAAAAAGTTGGTCCCATTTGTCAACATTACCGATTAAAATACTCTTACTTCAAAACAAAGAATAGACTAATATAGTCATAATGACTTAGTAAGTACAAACATTTCACTATGAACATTACAATTCCAAAGCATTCTAGTTGTAGGCTACATTTCTTAAAAATTCTCTGTTACATTAAGAATTCATTGATTCACACACTTCCACCATTTCACAACTAGGTCATTTATTTCATGCAGTACCATATTCAATAACTATGAAAAATGAATTGTATTAATTTAAATGCTATAAGAGGGCATGGCACTTAAACTTTATTAAAACTTTATTAGGGGAGAGCGGGGGATGGTTGCAACATGGGGCAGTTAAAAAAGATTTTTATGATCAATTTTTATGATTTCAGTTTCTTAGCTTTTAAAAGCTTAAGATGCATAGCTAGCATGTGTCAAAGCTACTGCGTCAAGCTAGTATAGCATGTTTTATCATGCCTGTCAGAGTAGATTAGCACAACATTGATGTAAAACCTTGTCATAACATAACAAATTATAATTTTATGTATTAATAAAGAATCCCTGTTTTCTCCCCTTTTTTAAGTAAACAGTTTAAGTAAAAACCAGAATAGGCATAGGCCTACATTTGATCTGTTCTGTGTCTTTAGGATGCCACACGAGATGAAACGCTCAACAGAGGCAAATGCAAAAATGCATTTGCCACATAACCTTGCAAGAATATATATTAACATTAACGCACACAGTTCTGTAAGCATTTACAGGAATTCAGATTATTACATTTCAGTTTATTTTGTAACATTTGACTTTGTCAACTCAAATTGTATTATCATATGTAGGCTACACACATGTTGCAGCAGTATATGGGTGGGTAGCTGACAGATGTGGGTATTGTATTCAAATTTTGGTTTTCCAATACAAACAGTCCCTGAGAAACTCAAGTGTTGCAACTGTTTAGACGAAGAATGAATCAATGAATGAACGAACGAACAGGATGGAAACCATCAGGACAAAAAAGGAGTGAGAGATTGAGAGTTAGTTTACATGATTGTGTCAACTCAACTAATTATTATTAATTTTTTTAATCCTCTGATATTTTAGGCTACATATTTGGAATGAGAGACACACACAAAATCCACTGCAAGCACTAATTAATGTTTGTGATGTTGTTTTCCCCAAGTAAAACAATCCCAAGTTCACAGGGAAATTATGTTTGATATATTACAGAAAGAAAGAAATGCATGTAATATTTCTTAACAAATTGCTGTTTTCTCATCCATTAAGCTTCCTCATGGCATGGCAATAATGGTAACATCTACTCAAAAAGAAAAATATTTAAAATTCACCCCTATTGTCAAGAAATTTTAAAATCCACTGTAGATATAGAACAGGAATGATCAGGATGTATGTTTATTGTCATTCTTCTTGAGAATTCAAATTGTAACATTCTTAAAAATAAATGGATATTTTCTTAAGAATTCAAAGTGTATCACTCTTAATAGGCTACTTCTAACTGATATAGCCCATTGTTAAGAATTTAAATATTAACATTTAAAAACAAATAAACCTACAAAACTGATGATTGCATGCACATCTGATGTTGCATTCTTAAATAATAATTACTGTATGTCTCTCACACACTTCCATTGTCGCACAACTAAAGATTCCCTGTTCACAAGTTGTGCAAGTGTGGCGTTAAATGAATTCTTCAGAAGGCCTCTGCTGACTTTCACGTGAGTGCACCAATAATGCCCTCTAGGGGCCTGGACTATTGAAACACACTAATGAGCGCTGACTGCTGCCGACAAACCGGACGTGCTGTGCCTGATCACACTGCTTGATGAGCGCTGTAAAGGTCCTAACAATTCTGCCCTCCTTTTGGGAACTGTTTCCCCACATAATTGCTAGTTTCTAACTAAATCTAAGGAACATATTTAAGCATGCGGAGTCAATATAAAAACTATAGAAGATATAATTAGTAATATCTTGCACTTTTGCGTCCTCTTATAATTGCTAGCCTCGAAATGATTATGCTATGAACATTGTTATATATATATTTTTTATTTGGTTTCTTTCAAATATATACATAATGTAGACAATTTATCTGTAGGCTATATTCGCTCAATCATTTTCGATCACTCGTTGCCAAACTTGCCACATTCCGTATGCGATGGTGAGCGATTTCCGGTGATTTCACACACAGTTAGTGTTTGTAGCAAGTGCTCTGAGACTTCGTGCCGAAGCACGTCACATACTTCCAGTGGAAGTCACTCGCTCCTGGCGTTAACACTCCTGGAAACCATGGGAATGCCGTTTGAACTGAGCAGAATGCGATATCCGGCCACATGCGGCCTTCCTATGAGTGGCCCTGCGGTGTTATGCAAGCTTCATAAAAGAACAAATTTGTTATCCTCCACCCGAGGGCATCTGTTGATGGATACGTCCTCCCAGGGGTCGAGAGGAAGTAACCATTCAACAGCCGCTGCTTATCTTGCTTTGCTTGTTTTAAGTGTTCCTCACTTAAGATATGACAGACTGAAGTGCTCCGCTTGGAAAGTAATAAACACCTTTTTTATTTATTTTGGATTGCGAGTAGCCACGGATTCCTGTTCAGGTTAGGCTATATGATAAACTGTATGATAATTTCTGGAACATTCCCTTGGGCCTGGAAAGGAATTCCAGGAGTTTCACATTTGAATAAATGAAACTGCTGGAGCATATTATTATTAGCACATGCTAACATGACGCATAATGTTATTGTTAACTCCAGAGGGCTAATATTAGCGTGTATAGGGAGAGGGTGGAGAGACAGATTTTGAGCATTCCCACAGGAAAAGCATTAGCCACATGTATCTAGTG
Organism: Paracanthobrama guichenoti; assembly: GCA_018749465.1. NCBI lineage: Eukaryota > Metazoa > Chordata > Actinopteri > Cypriniformes > Gobionidae > Paracanthobrama > Paracanthobrama guichenoti. Next base: position 236,453 of record JAGHMJ010002913.1, read on the forward strand.
GGACGTTTTATCCGTTTTAATAAACCCCCTACATACACATATATATACATGCATACATACACATATGTGTGTTATATTTATATAAGAAAATTATACATATCTTTTTTTTTTTAATTTTGTTTTAACATTATACTTTTTTTTTTTTTTTTTAATTTATGTAATATGCAGATGCCTCATAGACCCGTCTGCCAGCTTCCCCCTTTAGGATGACAGAGTGTGGGGTGCAGGGTCTGTGGCGTTGAACTGTTTTGTCTGAGATTTCTCAGGGGCCTGTGTGGCATTAGTCTATACGTGGCCTTTTGATTCCTTAATCCCAGCGCAGGCGGCCCAACACTGGCAGCCGATGAGATATTCCTCTCACAGCTCGTGATTTACGACCTTGCAGCCCGGCACTTAGTACAGAGAGATCACAGGTGCTTCTGAGGCCAGTATAAAAGTTTTAATATGCACACCCTGTGATCCCGACACATTCTGCACACTGGCATTACTGCCCAAAGAGGATGGGTCAATAAATGCTTAAAAAATGCATCCAAGACTGCAAACTAGACTCAGCTATCCAACCGTTGCTGAAAATTCTCTTTTCTTAAAATTACAAAGGAATCTTACTCTAAATTGCTTGACGTGTTTGCTGAAGGAAGAACATCTTCTCGGATAACCTTTCTGGCTTGGACATGTTTTTCAGATGTGTAATTTGAATCATTGTTATGATAAGCTGTTTCAAGTTCTCAGGTACAATAACAGGTTTCTGATTATTTTAAACAAGGAAATACTTGACAAGAAATAGCTGTTTTTTTTTGTTTTTTTTTTTTTTTTTTTACAGAATATGTTAACAAAACTTAAAATCTTATAATGGGGTTAAAACTGACAAAAAATACTTTAGTATTCTACACTCTAAAACTGTAAACTAATGTACTTTATTTTTATTTTTAGTGAAACATTTTTTTACACCTACAAATATTTTAGAAAGCTGTGAAACAAATTAAATATACCTTATACGTAAATGTAAGTTAAACATTTTTTTAAAGAGATAGTTCACCCAATAATGAAAATGTTGTCATTAATTACTCACCCTCATATCGTTCCAAACCTGCAAGACTTTCGTCAGAACACAAATTAAGATCTTTTTGATGACATTTCTGAGAGCTTTCTCCATTGACAGCTATGCAACGGACACTTTGATGCTTAAAAAAGTTCATAAAGATCATAAAACTAATCCATTTGAATTGAGTGGTTTAGTCCAAATTTTATGAAGAGACTTGATCACTTTATGTGATGAACATAATTAATTTAGGCTTTTATTCACATATAAACATTCATCAACTCAGACATCAGTTGTGGTAAACAGAATAATTGGTACCATTACAAATACAACTGAGTAGACCCAACAAGTTAAAGTAACTCAAAGACTTGAGTAAGCCAATATTTATAAGTAAAATTAACTTATTTAATTTGAATCCACTAAACATAGCAGCAAATTATTAGTAAGAATTAGAGCTTCCATGTGTGCTGACATAATTACACACATACTTATTGCTTTTAATATAAAGCAACATGTACTTTAAATAGTCTTAATGTCTCTTGACCTCTCCCCGACCTATAACCACAAGCTCTAAACAACTAATAGTCCAATTTGGTATGTCTCACTCAAACAAGTGCTTAAATTATATTTTATTAAGGTAGCATAGCTATGTATTATTGTCATATTTACAAAGCCACTAAATTATGTTTTCGAGTGTGAGTTCATCTGAATGGTAATTTAATGCTGTTGACTGTTTGCTTTCCTCTTCAGTATGCACTTCCCGCCATGGTGTCCACTTTACAAGGGGACTAAAGTCTTGAGTGCACATCTTTTGTGAGTGTAAAGCCAGACTTTGCCAGCAGCATATTAAAGTTCTGCCTGAGGATTGTGAAGTGAAGATGTCATTGTGTTTAAAGCCGTTGCCACATAGTTGTGTAAGATTTACCAGCAGGGTTGTGAATGAACAGTTTGGCATCGATGACTACATTCTAAGTTATGCCCCTACATGAAAATACATAAATCTCATCCCAACATAAACTAATCTTGAAACCTCCTGCCTAACTTTAAAAAAAAAAAAAAAAAAACACTGTACTTTTGTATTTTGTAAAATGTTTTCTCAAAGATACACAGAAAAAGAAAAAAAAGCTTATTTACCTGATTTCTATATCTGATTAGAGTTAATTACTTGAATATACATATTACAGGCCTATACTACATTATTTTAGTTTTACTATAATAGTATACATACTATTTTTAGTTACACTTTCCGACATTTTCCGATGTGTGTCACAAGCTGATTCATTCACTGTTTTCATTCATTATTTTTTTTTGTGCCATTCTGAGGAAGTGTTGGATCATTTTAAAAAAAAAAATGTCACATGACACCACCTATGGGATAGTTTTACTGTACATAAAGGTTGTAATAAAAGAGAATAAGTAATTTTATGAATTACACAATGCATATTTGTTACATTGAACAAATATATTAGCATTACACTTCCAGTTTAGGACAGGATTATATCTAAATACAGATACCAAAATGTTTCAGATTTCATAATAGATATACAGATTGTGCTACTTGCTGGATTTGCATAGTTTTACTCCATTGAAAGACTGCCAAATCAATGTTTTCAACACACTGTCATGACGTGATACAAACAGTCTGATTTGCATTCACAGCCCCTCGCTCTGATTTAGTAACAGTGATATCAGAGCTTGTCTTCCCCTTTCCCTCCCCTCAATCCTCCCTCTTTTTTTTTCTCTATTTCTGTGTATGCCAGGGGGTGTGCAGTAAATGGCAACACCAATTCACCTGGACTTCAGTAGCTTGTAATGGGCGCATTACTGCTCCAGCCCCCCATCCTGTGCCTAACATAAGCGACAGAGGTCAACTCTCTACTCCGTGCTCCTGATTGAAGGCATTTATGCCAATTATGGGAAACAGCCTTTCTAGGCTAATGACCCCAGCAACCTTGGACTTTTTCTCCTAGTTGGCCTTGGTGACCAAACTGCCTAAGGTCACCGTCTCTTTATGGGTCCTCTCTCCCTTTTGGGTCCACTGAATTGAGACACATTTGCATTTTTCTGTATTCCAATGCAATACACACAGCTGGTCTTTGTTATGCATATTCATCATGGATATGTATGTAATTGTGCTGCCTTACATTGTTTGCAACAATTACAATCTCCCATTCTGATGAAGCTGAGCATCTGAATACTCAAATATGTGCATTTCTATATATTTGTAACGGTTAAACTAACCTAAAGAAAAAGGACAATTGGTTTTTCAACTGACAAGCGCGTTGCCATGTACAGATGACACCAAAACTAAAATCACAAAACACAGTGAGCATGAGTCAAATCAATATCCTGCATTTTATTCAATTTCCTCTATGAAATTAAAAGGAGTTTTTAACTTTTTCCATTAAATATAATTGCAGTTCATGTAGTTTCATAAAAACTAATGATGAAAATGGGCCTGTGGTTAAGGTTTGGGTTGAAGTAAATGATGGGGCAGGAGTTTGCTTATAGGGCCCCATCATTACTGTGATTAACCTCTGTTTTCAGGACAGAAGCTGCAGACTGCATTACTGAAGCGCCATAGTACTGATATTTCATTGGGTCAGTTTGGGTGAGGAAAACATGACACTTTTTAGTGTTTTTAAAAAATTATTATTATTAAACATTATTAAATAAATTAAATGTTAGTGTAATATATTAAAATATTTAGTTAATATAATATAAATGAGTGCTGTAAAATCGATTCATTTCAATTAATTGCATCTAACATAAAAGTTTGTAAATGTGTGTGTGTGTGTGTATATATATATATATATATATATATATATATATATATATATATATATATATATACCTTGGAATTATAAGGTTCTATCTACATTCTTTCTGAGCGGTTTTGAGATATTGAGCTTCAAAGTTTTTTCATTCTATTTGACTTTGTAGATAGAACCTTTTGGTTTTCTAAATAAAAAGTCCCAATGTACACAAGATAAAAACATCACATAATATAAATAAGTTACCAGAATAAGTGTGAGTAACTTAATTTTGACAAATATATATATATTAGTTTAGTGCTGTCAAAATGATTAATCACGATTAAAAGTTTTTGTTTACATAATGTGTGTATACATATATTTATATATAATATTGTGTGTGTGTCTTGTCTATATGTGTGTGTGTGTGTATATATATATATATATATATATATATATATATATATATATATATATATATATATTATTGTGTGTGTATATATATATATATACACAATAATATATACACACATTATGTAAACAAAAACTTGAATGTATGATGCGATTAATCGTTTACATACACACACACATACACAACTTACAAACTTAGATGTTAGATGCGGTTAATGGCAGTTAATCGTTTTGACAGCACTTATAAAAAATATTTTAATGTTTTAATATATTAAGATAATATTTTTATGATAAGATTAGATTTACATTTCTGAACAATGACTGAACTAAACATTTTTGCCACTACATCAGTGGTTCTCAACAAGGGGGCCAGGGCCCACTGGGTGGCCTCAGCAAACTTCCAAGTGGGCCAGGGAGACTGAATCCTCTGGAACACACAAAATGAATCATAGTTAAATTAATGTATCAACACTACCTGTTTCTGTTAATTAAATACCACAATAAATATCTTCAAATTCAAATATGAAAAAAGTTTACAAAGGTTGAGAACCACAACACTAGATGATGGTGGTAACTGACTTCCTTTAAAAGCCTTGAAATATGCTGATCCTAAATTTAGACTTGCTGAATGTGTTTTTTTTTTTTGGGTGTGAAACACTGAAAACCCTAAAAACCCTGATGCTGGGAATTTTTTGTTCCCATAGGAACCAGGCCGAAACGTTTAATCCTCCCTGTCCCTGTGTATCTCTCCCCTGCTCCCCCTTTAAACACTCTCTCACAAACTTGGCAGCCTAATCGAGCAGCACCTATTGCTCCCGCTGTGAGATTATTAAGTAAATTATTTTAAGATCAAACGACCAGCAGTAACAATGAAGCCCAGTGCAAAAGCTTCTGAGGTCTTCCACCCCCCCCACCCCCCCGTCCCCTCGAACCACCATCCCCACCTCCCCTTTCCTCTCAAATTAAAGCTCTGCGGGGATCTCTCCACACCTCTCAGGTGAATTCCCTCAGTGCCCTACATCCTCCCATTAGTAGCCTTTTAGCTGCAGGCTAAGGTAGGGCTCGCTAATTGGCCTCGGGAACAAAACTAACCCACTGACAGGCACAAACTCGTGGGGAGCTAAAATGGGCAAATTGCCCCAGTCCCGGGCAGCTGCTGTGTGACCAGAGGCAGACTGGACCTTCTCAGATCACAAACTGTATCAGGTGGCAGTTTAACGTGGCCGGGATGGAGTTTAACAACTTAGTGTTTCCGTTCAGTGAGGGACAGAGGAAGACAGTTAGAGACAGGTATTTTACTCACTTGATGCAAACATTATGCCACAAACAAATATCTCTACTTTAGCTTCTTTATATGTAGTTTCAAGAATAATATTACAAAGCAGAAGGTCTCTGAATGTCCCATGAAAAAAGATCAATAGAGAAAAGCATTCAGTGCTGACAACAAAAGTTTGTCCTTCCATTGTGATGCAATGCTAATGCTAATTAGCTAACTGCCAAAGAATCACACAATGCCTTTTGAACCTGCTACTGCTGGTCGCAAAATCTGGTGTCATTCCTGCCCTACATCCTTCGTCAATCTTATGAATTCAGATTAAAATTCAGACTGATAATTTAACCATTCCAGCCCTCAGGATATTTGTGGTAAAGATAAAAAGAAACACATTCTCCTGGCAATTCGTAGCTATTTTACGTTTTGGCAAATTGGTGTCTAGTTTGTATTAATTTGTACAATCTCATTCATAAGTTTTCTTAAGATCTGATTACACACCACTGACAGGTTTAGGGGTGGACCTAAATGCTCCTCCCTGAAAAATATAATTTTCCCAATTCCAAATGATTCGCTGAATCAGACTTCACTATAGAGATAGCAAAACATACTATGCACTGTAGAAAATTATATGATCAATGACAACATGTCTTTTCATTGCTTTAACTCATCAAAATAAGTTGAGCAATTTTCAACTTTTTTGTTATACAAGATTCAACTTAAGTCAGTTTAATGCAATTTAAGTTTAAATTACTTAAACATCCAAGTTGATTGTACTTAATTTAAGGCAGCAACTTTTTCTTTTTCTTTTTCTTTAATTACCATATCAATAAAGCTTTATTGAAGTGAATTGCTACATATTAAGAGAATGTTTGATTAAAATCTTACACAGTAAACCTACAATGTGAATTAAAACGTGTTATACTTAAAAAGCTAGTGTTTTGAAGGTAGCTGTTGAAAAATATAAAATTAGTAGCATTGTCAGTTACTCCCCAACATTATAGTGCTAATTACCTGGGAATATCTGTGTTTTCTACACTTAGTGTGTGTGAGAGAGAAACTGAGATAAAGAGAAAAAATGTGTGCCATTAGGTAAGTTCTCAAGCCATTATACAGTGATTACCCAAAGAGCTTATGAAAGGTTGCTTTGATAGTATGTTTTTAAATGGGTCAAAGAAAGCTCCTCTCAGCTCAGGGTAATTGGAACTTGAATCAATTGTTTGTAATGTATGTCAGCATCTCACATCAAAGTCATTAATTTGACTCCATCTGAATGAGATCTGTGGATTGTGTAGGTGTTTCTGGAGCAGTGGGAAATTATTAGTGCAATACCTTGACAAAAACATAAAATAACTACAATAACAGCAAAACATTTAAAAAAAAAAAAAATTTCAGTAGCATCAAAAGCTAGGAGAACATTTTCCACAGAGCAGGAAGAGATACACCGGTGTCTTTCGTCAGATTTTGGGAGGCGATGTCATCCATCACATGGTCTAATTCGCGATGGCCTCCCATTGAGAGTTTGAAATGTGCATGTAATTTAATTTGAAGCCCCCCGGTCACTCTCGGCATCCTCCCTGCATGTTTGTCAATGTGCTGTAATCTCATGCTCAGTGGGACCTTAAGTGCTGATGAAATCAGACTGTCGAGTGTCATGTCATTAAGGAACACTGCAAATCAAATGGCGAGTGAAGTGTTCAACACGTTTTATTACTTTGTATTTCAGTACCTTGTTGCAGAGACATTTGCCTATGGTTGGCACCTTCAATTCTGCATTCTTCCCAAAAGTGAAATAAAAATTCATTATTTACTCATGTCCCAAAGTTTTATGGTGTTCATTTTTCTGTGGGATACAAAACTAGATTTTTAAAAAAAGAATTCTTAAGTAGCTCTTGATGTACAACGAGATCAAGAGGTATAGAAATTGTTTGGGATGCTTTTTGAACTTGAAAGGCCCTGGTCACTGACCTGTCATAGATATTTTTATTTGTTCCAGGTATGCCTTTATACCTTTTATTGTTTAGCGGGTCAATTTGACCCATTTTGTTTGAAAAAAACTGGTTAACCCATGTTGTTAAAGGGATAGTTCACCCAAAAATGAAATTTACGTCATTAATTACTCACCCTCATGTTGTTACAAACCCTTAAGACCTTCGTTCATCTTCGGAAAAGAAATAAAGATATTTTTTGATGAAATCCAAGAGCTTTCTGACCACACATAGACTGCTTTAAAGGCCCAAAAAGAAAGTAAAGTCCAACCTTTTTGTGCACAAAAAAATTAAATAACGACTTTATTCAACAATTTCTTTTCCGTGTCAGTCAGGTTAAACCACATGGACAATTTTAATGATTTCTTTACTACCTTTCTGGGCCTTGAACATGGTAATGACATTGCAGTCTATGGGGGTCAGAGAGCTCTCGGATTTCATCGAAAATATCTTCATTTGTGTTCCGAAGATGAACAAAGGTCTTACGGTTTGGAACAACATGAAGGTGAATAATTAATTAATTAATAATTAAGCAGTGTGTCCGATTTCAAAGTATTCACAACAAAGAGTAGGCAAAAAGTACACAGATGACCTACTTCTCTCGCTGAAATTCTTAAGTGTGTATAGGATGGACACTTTACTATCCCATAAGGCCACAGAAGAGGATTTTTGAATGGAAGTGAAGCGACCTGACGCTGGTAGATCACATGATAATGACAACATGGCGAATGTAGCATGTTCAGATTACATTCATACTACACACATTCATACTATATACACTCACCTAAAGGATTATTAGGAACACCTGTTCAATTTTTCATTAATGCAATTATCTAATCAACCAAATCACATGGCAGTTGCTTCAATGCATTTAGGGGTGTGGTCCTGGTCTAGACAATCTCCTGAACTCCAAACTAAATGTCAGAATGGGAAAGAAAGGTGATTTAAGCAATTTTGAGCGTGGCATGGTTGTTGGTGCCAGACGGGCCGGTCTAAGTATTTCACAATCTGCTGAGTTACTGGGATTTTCACGCACAACCATTTCTAGGGTTTACAAAGAATGGTTTGAAAAGGGAAAAACATCCAGTATGTGGCAGTCCTGTGGGCGAAAATGCCTTGTTGATGCTAGAGGTCAGAGAAGAACGGTCCGACTGATTCAAGCTGATAGAAGAGCAACTTTGACTGAAATAACCACTCGTTACAACCGAGGTATGCAGCAAAGCATTTGTGAAGCCACAACACGCACAACCTTGAGGCGGATGGGCTACAACAGCAGAAGACCCCACCAGGTACCACTTATCTCCACTACAAATAGGAAAAAGAGGCTACAATTTGCACAAGCTCACCAAAATTGGACAGTTGAAGACTGGTAAAATGTTGCCTGGTCTGATGAGTCTCGATTTCTGTTGAGACATTCAGATGGTAGAGTCAGAATTTGGCGTAAACAGAATGAGAACATGGATCCATCATGCCTTGTTACCACGTTGCAGGCTGGTGGTGGTGTAATGGTGTGGGGGATGTTTTCTTGGCATACTTTAGGTCCCTTAGTGCCAATTGGGCCTCGTATAAATGCCACGGCCTACCTGAGCATTGTTTCTGACCATGTCCATCCCTTTATGACCACCATGTACCCATTCTCTGATGGCTACTTCCAGCAGGATAATGCACCATGTCACAAAGCTTGAATCATTTCAAATTGGTTTCTTGAACATTACAATGAGTTCACTGTACTAAAATGGCCCCCACAGTCAGATCTCAACCCAATAGAGCCTCTTTGGGATGTGGTGGAACGGGAGCTTCGTGACCTGGATGTGCATCCCACAAATCTCCATCAACTGCAAGATGCTATCCTATCAATATGGGCCAACATTTCTAAAGAATGCTTTCACCACCTTGCTGAATCAATGCCACGTAGAATTAAGGCAGTTCTGAATGCGAAAGGGGGTCAAACACAGTATTAGTATGGTGTTCCTAATAATCATTTAGGTGAGTGTAGAATGTACTTTTTAGCGATCGTGAAGTAATTACTTATTCAAAATAAGAATCGGACACAGCCTTATAGTATGCTTAGTAAGTCTTTGATTAGCTGGATCAGGTGTGTTTAATTGGGATTGGATCTGAAATCTGCAAGAGAGTGGCCCTCCAGGAACCGGATTGGACACCCCTGCTCTAAACATTCATTTTTGTAACCAGCATTTAGTTTCATTCACCTTTTTATATCCTCATTCCACCGCTGACTTATGCTCCTCTGTCCTGTGGCTTCTAAAGTAATACGGGATCACAACAGTGCCACCACAACATGGTGGCTTTTCACACATGATTAGTTCTGCCATCAGCAGCAGGTCTGAGACAGGAGCACCAGCTTTCCTAAGCAGATTTTGTCCTGTAGCTGACCCTATCATTAGACCCTAATAATCTAGTCCTTCCCTGAGACCGGCAGCTGAGTCCGCCAAAACCACGACAGAGTCTGGAAAATGCAACTCCCAGCCGTGTCTAGTCTTGACGACAGCAGGGCTGCGGGAGGTCATGATAAATAGCGACGGGAGTCATATTTGGGACACAATGACAAGTTGTCCTCTATCATTAGTGCCGTGTGGGTGCCGGTAGGTGCAGAGCTGGGGAGTGGGGCACGCAGATGGTACTGCCAGCACCTCTCGCTGTATGAATGGCAGTGAGAGACTCTGTTGCAGCTCATCAGCCCTGAACACCTGCCATTATGCTCAAGCATTGATAATCCAAAATCTCGGTTACACTTTATTTTACAGTGTACTTGCAGTGTAGTTACCCAAGAAAGTACTGGTAACTACATGGATTAAGGTTAAGTTTAAGGATAGATTCAGGGTTAGTACCTAGTTATAACCCAGTTATTATAATTGCTATAAGTACATAGTATGTGCATGGCCTGTAAAATAAAGTGCTACTAAAGTAGTTTGCATAATCTTATATCATCTCAGAAAAAGAAAAAAAAAAGTTGTCAGAGAAGATGCAGACCCTCATGACTGTGTGCCAAGGTCAATAATTGTATTAAAAAAATAATAATTTTTTTAAAATCAGATAATTGACCATTTTATGCCAAGGCAAGATTAGTTCCATTTATAAAAATTAAAAACTGCAATGTTATGCATGAATTAATAATTCATTATGTTTATAGGAAATACTTTTTACCTTGAATCATGTATTTAAAATAACGAATAAGATGTATTTAAGGAATAAAGAAAACAATTAAATTGTATACTTTATGGTTACACAACATGACTTCTTTAGAGTCAATAAATTGGGACTTGTTTTCTTGAAAATGGTATAAAGATTTTTCAAAACCATATGAAACCAACATGGATAGATAAAGTGTGTTTCTATGAACTCTGCACATATGTTTTAAACAATTTCTTTATTGAGCACATCAAATATGGAAGCTTGTTTCCACCATGGAATTAAAAAAATTCTCACAATTCACTTTTTTTATCTAACAACTGCGAGTTTCTATATCTCACACTGACTTTATATCTCTAAATTCTAAGATTATAACTTTTAACCGTGAGAAAAAGTCAGAATTTCAAGTTTATATCATTCAATTGCTGGCTTTATTTCTTGCAATTTATTTTCTCCCAAAGGGGGGTCTGAATTGTGAGATAATTACCTTTTTCTTTTTCACATCCATGCCGGAAACAAGCTTCCATACATAAAATGTATGATATGCATGATAAAATGTGTACTTTAAATTGACTTGGTCACTTGGTATAAAAGCATTTTCCAAATGAACAAATGACAAAATAAATGTTAAAAAAAGGAATGTTATTTTGTTCTCACGCACTATGTACGCAGCTTTTCCTGTCATTTGGCTACACATAGTGAGCCCGCTAGTCAGCGAGACAGCATCTCCGTTATCTTCACTTTGACACCTTTGAAAGTAATCCATTAAAATAACAATAAACGGATGCAAAAACAAAACAAAAAAGAGCCAAATGTCTTTGATTTACAAAAGCAAGACTTCTTGTCCTTAATTTTAATGTTGGGACCTTTGATTTCCTCTTGAATGGAAGGCTTAACTGATGCTAAGAGTATAGGGCAGTAACTGAAGACAATGAGAGCTTTCAAAGTTTAAGTGCCCATTCAAATGCTAAGAAAGCAATGGCTAATTATATAGTTCTAAGACGCTTGAAAGTCTCTTATCTGTCTTACATTAATGCCGAGTCACTGATGTGCTGTTTATTTCCCAGCAGTCATCTGGTTTCCTGCCCAATGAATGACAAGAGAGGAAGAAGGAGGTCCAAGCCTCTAATGATCCCAGTGAATTTAGATTTCAATAGGGCTCTGGTCTTAATGACAGTCTTCACAGCTATGCTGGGAGAAACGCTCCGCTCTTCTCTTTCTTCTCATCTGCTGTCATTTTAAAGATCTCTCGCTTAACCGTACAGAAAAAAAGAGTTCTGGTTCGGTTTTGGATGTTTGTGATATTGTAAAAAAAAAAAAAAATGAAATCAGAAATGTGTCAACGTTTGCCTTGGTTATCTAAATGAGTGTTTGGCACTCTGACATGGATGAAGTCATTCATCTCAGTATCTTCTCAATTATATTAGCAAGTCAAAGCACTCTGAAAAAAGTTGTTTTTAAAGCAGTTTTCAATCTTTGTCCGTGCTTTACAATTACACTTCCTATTTTTACAGAGGCTTATAAAGATAGTTTGTTCGTTCTTGTCGTCCAAATTCCTTTTTTTTAACACTCTTAAAATCTAAAGACTGGCTCATTTCTAACCCCTCCGGCTTTCCAAATCCCCTGCGAGTTCTCCCCAGGGATGCGGATGTGCAAAACAATTTTCCTTTTTTTCCAGCCAAATAAAAAAAGTACCATATCACACAAAGCCAGCTTAAATTAGTTGTTGCCAGGCAACCAGCATCAAAAGGTCCATTGCTTTGGGTTGAGGATGCCTGTAATTTAACACTTTGTGGGCACACTGAAATCACAATCAGCTAGCCAGAGTTTTCCGCAATTAGACCATCCCTGCACCCCAATTTACCACCGCTGCCTATAGAAAGCGTCCTGTAGGTGCTCAGACTGAAAGCGTTTCATGCGCTGAATAACAGAAAGACAAGTACTGATGGTCATGTTTACCAATCTGATACCCTTTCACTACGTTTTTGTGTAATTTTTACACGTTACAATAAACGATCCAATATATATATCGTAATATGTGTCTTGGATTTATTATTATAATTTCTTAGGGTGTTTACACGACAGCAATGTAGGCACCTATACCGAATACGTAATACGTATGTGCATGACGTTACCGCTTTCACAAATGTTTGAGATGGAGATGATAACGGTATTCAAAAACGTGCACTTTGCACTTTGCACTTTGTTTTCAGGCCACCAAAACGTTGTTGTCGTGTAAATGAACGGCCAAAACACATAAAAAGTTTTCCATTTTTATCATGTAAACGTGTCATGTAAACGGCCCCTTAAAATCAATTTTTTCTAGGGTGCCCTAGAAACCCAATGAGTTTTAATTAAATTAATTAATTAAAACTAAATCCATAAAATGGTCCCATGTTGAGGTTATATATATGAAGTACCTGACAGAACCCGCTAAGGTTCTATAGAGAAGCTTTTCTTCCAAGTGTGTATAGAGTGCAGAAGTTGGGTTTCGGAAGTAAAAACACCATTCATTTTCTCCATAGGGAAATAGATTTTTAGCAATAACTTATAAACGTTTAAAGATAGCCTTAATGTGAGCTATGAGGTTGTTAATCGATAGCATTTGCTTCTGTTGAAGCTGTTATCCTGCATTATTTCAACTTAGTTTTAAAGGGGTCATGAACTGCGTTTTTTTTGTTTTATGATGTTTCCTGGGGTGCACTTATAATGTTAGAATGTTTTTACATAAAAAATCGTCATAATTTATAAATAAAAGGCATTTTTCCTGTCCTGATTTTAGGCCTCTGATCTGAATGCTCCGTTTTAAGGGGCGTGTCTGCTGTGAGTTCAGTGTAAACACCCACTGCTGTGATTGGCTAACGTCTTTGCATTTGAAATAGTATTACTCCCTCTTTTATCTCGTTTTTACAATTGCAGCTCTCATGGTTAACTAATTGTGAAAAGTGCTGCATTACATTTAGATCTATGGCATTATATTTAGATCGTGGCATGAAAGGTTGCAGCGATGATCACTGTAGCCGATCACACATGCTGAGTGCATGAATGCAACGATCTCGTCATTGAAACTCAGTTTCTGCACACTAATGCTTTCATCTTCACTAGCAGTGCAAACGTGATATAGTTAAGAGATTCGTTGAATAAAACGGGAGTCACTGATAAACGCGTCACTGATAAACTCTCTGTTTGATTGACAGCATTCTTTGATCGCTTTCTTTATAGAATTTAATCACTGTTAAATAACAGATTATTTTCATCCTACAAAGAGAAACAAATGCAAGTTAACATTTAGTCACTGGTTTGATTTACTGACACACAGACAAAGAACATCTGACTACATGAACCATTACATTTCAGAAATCACTGGTCACAGATCAGGCATTACACTTACATGTTGCATTACTGTTGAACCCAGGCACTGCACAATAATTGTAATCCTCAACGGCATGTTTATTGCCTTGTATGGTTTAACACTAGGCCTATGTTACATGCGCAAATAGGTGGGCGGGGCTAAACAGACAGTGATGAAGTAGGCATCATTCTTCTGTTGAGGCGGTGGTTCCCCTTCTATTACGTCATTGATCAATATATATTTGAGAGTTCTCGTTTTCTGGGCCTGGTGTCAATAAAAGCTTTTCTTTGACTAACAAGAAAGTTTTCAGCTCTGAAACTTACAAGATATTCTTATATTACAATTAACTTTTATATATCAAAGGCTCAAGGGAAAGTTGATTTCTCAATTCATCACCCCTTTAAAATAATCGTTTAACAGCCGAATTCGTGGTGAAAAACTACATTACCCATGATGCTGACCAGAGTCAAATGTGCCGAAATAGCTCTTTAGCTCCGCCCACTCCCATGAAGCACTTCAAATCGAGTCGACCTCCCTAGCCTAGGCTCTCAAAACATTTAAATTTAATTTGAATAAATATGCATATTTTGCAATAAACTTAAAATAGATTTTATAGTTTTCATTTGTTTTTATTTCGGTTGTTATTCGCAGTGCTTCATGGGATTGTAGTTCTTTTCCTCACAAACGCCGAGAAGTATACAGTCTTGTATATTACCCCAATTTTCAAATACTTTTTTGCTCCAAATCGAAGGTTGTAATGATATGATTCATCTTATTACTTATAACGCTTTACCCAAAACTGTTTTTGAAATCTATTGAAAACTCTGTGGGAGAAAAAAAACAGTAAAATACTCGTTGTGTTCTGTCAAAGTCCCTTTAAGACAAGTCATTTCACTCGGCAGCCATCTTTGAAACGTCTCTCTGGCAGTTATTTCAGTCATGCAAGTGCAGTTGCAAGTGCAATTCTACAAAAATGTTTGCCAAGCTTGCGATTAAATTTCATATCTGAACTCATTAATGAAATCTGACAACAACTGTCTCATAAATCTTGTTTCTAAACGCTCAGATCATGACAAAATACAACATTTTTCAGGCTGGACCAAGCCAATGCGCATGCACAGTCCTGAGTGCGCGTCTCAGACCACTGATTGTTTCTACAGGAACTGGAACTTCTAACCGCAGCAGCAGTGACTCAATGACTTTACCAATAGCAATTGGCTCTTTTCTTTAGTAGGCGGGGCTTATTCCACCATATTGCACATTGCACATTGCACTTTCTCCCATTCATAGTAATATGAATGCACAGTCTTTCAGTATATAAAGTCTTTGGTTCTGTCTAACGGTTTGTAGTGTTGTCAGTTCGGTGGGTAACTTTGACAAGAACGAATGAAGAGATGCATATCTTTGCTATACTGTTATTATTATGGCATTACTACCTGCAGCACCGACTATACTCGAGGCTAGTTCAAATTCGCCAAATGAATGTCCTCGTTGTGCAAACATTTTATCGTTGCCAGCAGGAAAGGAGGAGAAGACTGCAAGCAATTCTGCGAGCCCTGGCACCTCCAGAACCACCGGAACTTCCTGTAAATGGTCTGGAAGTCCGAACCATACAGAAAATGCTTTCAGGGTGTTTTCATACATTTTATACATTTGGTTATTTTTGGTTTGGTTTCACAATTATGTGAGCGCACTAAAGAACTTTATGTGACATACTTGCGTCCTGTCGTGATCATATATGTGGGCTGCATCTTGACATTGACTGGTTTGTAAACGGACGTGCGTCTGACGTCAGCATCTTTGACAAGAATGAATGAACAGAAGCATATCGTTGGCACTAGTGAACAGTGCGCATTGCTTGACTTTATTTTCGTTTAAAAGTGGACATTTCAAGCTTTCTATATTTCTCATGTCTATGAGGCAAGTAGCCTGCTGAGTTTCGGTTTATTTATGAGACCTGTTCAAGAGCAATGCAAGTGATCACTCCGGCGCCTCCATGTTATGATTATTGTCTGCTATACTAGCCTATTTGCTTCTTATTTATTAAATCCAGGCAATTGGCTGATGAAACATTGACTCAAATTAAGATACAATTTATACAAAATGAAATTCACATTAAAGAAAGGCTTTCTACGAAACAAAACTTAATGAAGTTGTCAAAATCATTTCTGACCTTCTGTCTTCTGACATCGCATCTTTTCACTTTTCATAATCAATATAGCCTAGATGAAATTTAAAAATAACATTATAAAATTTAAACATAAACAGGAACTTAACATAAACAGGAACCTGTAAATGGTCTGAAATTCTGAACCATACAGAAAATGCTTTCACACTAGAAACTAACTGAACCTTTGTTCAGTTTGATCCGGACCAAGACGGTCCGAGGGAGGTTTCATACCTGTAATTTTGATTCAGACTAAACCAAAGAGTCAGAAAATCCAGACCATACAAGGTAGGTGTGAAAGGGCCCTCACACTAGAAACAAATCAAACCTTTGTTCAGTTTGATCCGGACCGAGACCACCTCTTTTTGCCTGACCAAATTTTATCTGTTTGGTCCAGACCGTGGTCCGAGGGAGGTTTCACACCTGTAATTTTGATTCGGATCAGACTGAAAAGTCAGAAAATCTGGACCAAACAAGGTAGCTGTGAAAGTGCCCTAAGACTGCGATGCCATAGAAATATACACAAAATTCGAAAGATGGTTGCAGCGTGTCTCTCTGGCGCATAAGGTCTATATAAAACAAACTACAAAAATAAAACAAATGCATTGTCATTTGCATAGTATAAAATGTTTCTGTTATGATGCAAATCCTAATTTGCATCTCCCGCAAATCATGTGATCATTTGTTCCATGATATCCTAATTTTTGGTAAAGTTCAGCATGGTGATTATTCTACTGAAGATACCCAATTGAAGATTGTTTGTTGATTGCGCTCAGTATTTACGTCTGTCCTGTCTGATGATGGTAGATGAGGCCTTGAGCTCCGGCTGGGACAAAGACGTTTGCCGCAATCACAGCCTTTTACTCTCCTTATGAAAATTCAGTTTTCGCAGTGACCAGCCTGCTAAGCCAGACTGGGCAGACACGTGTGGAGGTGATCTGGAGGTACACTGAAGACTGAAGTGCTTTTCTTTCCCCCTGTTGATTGACTCATCAAATCCCAACAGTTATCTAGCTGTCTGGTGGGACTTGTTTGCTATTGATTGATTTGATGGGAGAAAGAAATCATTAGGACATTCAAAGCAGAGAAGGAAATCTTGTGATTCATTGAAGTGGTCTGAGTGAGTTGATGATACACAGACATTTACAGCATATTTTATGGGCTGCTCTTTGACAGAAACACCTTAACGGAGCCGGCTGTGCTTTTACAAAACGTTCTACAATAGACGTGAACTTTGAGACCACACTTGATCAGATATTGTCTTCTGTTAAGCAGAAGTGTTGTGCCGTCTCAGATGTTTAAGACAAATTAATTCACAATTATGTTTTATGATTAAACAATTATTGTAGGTAGAACATGCTTGTCTAAAACATTGTGACAGAAATCACACATTTTCAGTGCAAGCTAGTTGCACATTCTGTCCCGATAATTTTGTCCAATCTTAAAGATGCTCTTTTCCACTCAAGTCTTCAGTGTCACACTGCTTGATATTTTTGTGGAAACTGTAATGCATTTTTTTTTCAAATTTCTTTGATCAATAAAAAGTTCAGTAGAACATAATTTAACTGAAACCAAAATCTTTTGTAACAATGTTTAACAAAACATAACAGCTAAATATTTTTACTGTCACTTGTGATCAATTTTATTACACCCTTGCTGAATGGAGCAAAGTCCCTTTAAAGCAAGTAATTTCACTCTGCGGCCATCTTTGAAATGTCTCTCAGGCAGCTATTTTAGTCATGCAAGTGCAGCTCCTATCTCATTGAATCGGGAAACATCTTCAGCAAGAAACAATGAGCTTCATTCTTGTGTTATGCATCACGTTTGAGCTTCAGCAAGAACCAATGAGGTTCATTCTTGTGTGTTACACATCACGTTTGAGCTTCAGCAAGAACCAATGAGGTTCATTCTCGTGTTATGCAGCACGTTTGAGCTTCAGCAAGAACCAATGAGGTTCATTCTCATGTTACGCAGCACATTTGAGCTTCAGCAAGAACCAATGAGGTTCATTCTCATGTTACGCATCACGTTTGAGCTTCCGCAAGAGCCAATGAGGTTCATTCTCATGTTACGCATCATATTTGAGCTTCTGCAAGAGCCAATGAGATTCATTCTCGTGTGTTACACAGATTGTTTGAGCTTCAGCAAGAACCAATGAGGTTCATTCTTGTGTGTTACGCATCACGTTTGAGCTTCCGCAAGAACCAATGAGGTTCATTCTCATGTGTTACGCATTACGTTTGAGCTTCCACAAGAACCAATGAGGTTCATTCTCATGTGTTACGCATTACGTTTGAGCTTCCACAAGAACCAATGAGGTTCATTCTCGTGTGTTACGCATCACGTTTGAGCTTCCGCAAGAGCCAATGAGGTTCATTCTCATGTTACGCATCATATTTGAGCTTCTGCAAGAGCCAATGAGATTCATTCTCGTGTGTTACACAGAATGTTTGAGCTTCAGCAAGAACCAATGAGGTTCATTCTCATGTGTTACGCATTACGTTTGAGCTTCAGCAAGAACCAATGAGGTTCATTCTCGTGTTACGCATCACGTTTGAACTTCAGCAAGAACCAATGAGGTTCATTCTCGTGTGTTACGCATCACGTTTGAGCTTCCGCAAGAGCCAATGAGGTTCATTCTCATGTTACGCATCATATTTGAGCTTCTGCAAGAGCCAATGAGATTCATTCTTGTGTGTTACACAGATTGTTTGAGCTTCAGCAAGAACCAATGAGGTTCATTCTCATGTGTTACGCATTACGTTTGAGCTTCCACAAGAACCAATGAGGTTCATTCTCGTGTGTTACGCATCACCTTTGAGCTTCCGCAAGAGCCAGTGAGGTTCATTCTCATGTTACGCATCATATTTGAGCTTCTGCAAGAGCCAATGAGATTCATTCTCGTGTTACACAGAATGTTTGAGCTTCAGCAAGAACCAATGAGCTTCCGCAAGAGCCAATGAGGTTCATTCTCATGTTACGCATCACGTTTGAACTTCAGCAAGAACCAATAAGGTTCATTCTTGTGTTACGTATCATGTTTGAGCCTCAGCAAGGTTTGTTCTCGTGCATCAAGCCAGTTCAGTTGACCTTCTGTTTATGTTCACTGAAAGCCTAAATTAAAGATGTTGTTCTGAAGATGAACGAAAGTCTTATGGGTTTGGAACAACAAGAGGGTGAGTAATTAATGACAGAGTTTTCATTTTTGGGTGAACTAACCCTTTAACCTTTGCATAAGAAAAAAAAAAAAAAAACCTGTTAAGTTTTAACTGTGAATTTGCACTGTCCATGGAGCGGACCTGTTTACATTTCACTGCCGGTTGTATATTCTGTATATAACTGTGTATGTGACAAATAAAACTCTTGAATCTTGAATGACTAATATATTTTTTATACAATTTAATTTAAATTCTTATTTTTAATTTTTCTAATGGTCATTTCAATAATAGCACCAAGTGCACCACGACTGCACCATTAAAATAGATGCATGACATCCCTGTGTTAAGTCTGTACACAGTAAAAAACACTGACACATTTAACGTTTTCCTGGGTGTGCCAGTTTTAAAAGTTGCTTTTTGAAGGCCTTACTCTGCGTCACTGTGCTTCACCAGAAGGAAATTTACTGAGCTGTAAGTGGTAGGTAGCTAGCATGAAAAATTACAGGAAAGGAAAAAAGACAAATGAAACAGAGGAGCATGTTTTGGCATGTGTGTGTGGCGTGTGGAAATGCGGTACGCTACATCTGGGAGAGACAGATCCTTGACGCCAACCTCGCTTCTCAGTTGATAGCAGAAAAATTTTAGGAAAAAAAATGGCAACTAGTAGGAAGACTAAGATGAATAAAATGAACTTAACTTAAAAAAAAGAAAAGAAAAAAAAGAAGGTCTTGTGTGAA
Organism: Paracanthobrama guichenoti; assembly: GCA_018749465.1. NCBI lineage: Eukaryota > Metazoa > Chordata > Actinopteri > Cypriniformes > Gobionidae > Paracanthobrama > Paracanthobrama guichenoti. The sequence goes on from JAGHMJ010002913.1 coordinate 256,478, forward strand.
AAAACAGGGCTCAGACAGGTACTTCCTACAGGTGATGCATCTCTCCCTCCGACTCTTTGACTTCGGTCATAACCTGTAGAGCATGATCACAGGGGCCGCCGGTACACACAGACCTCTGACCCCAGCTTCAAATGGAGAACGGCAGTAAATCATGCCACGGCAGATGCCCTTAAAATATTCCCATTAAGCAACCAACTCCCCTCGGGCCAAGCTTACAGGAATGTCAACCAACTACTTGAACAGAGCCTGAGGTGAGAGACCAAAGAGAAAAACTGTACACATTTTACAGTGAATTAGTCAATTAGTTGCTGTATTTTCACAGTCATGTTTACAGTAGTAGTTCTACAATGCATCAAGAAATAAATGATAAATGTATATCATTGAACAGGAACAGGAAATGACTGTGGTGTCATAGAATCATAATTATCATCTGTGTCTGCCTTACTGTAATCTCTGTAACAATGTTTAACTGTATTAGTGTGATTCCCACAACACTACTAGGTTCACAACATGCACTGCAGAATGAATAAATTGTGGCTCTATTTTGTTGCTATTTTTTTGGTTACTTTTTTTTAAAACATGAAATCATTTGCTGAGCTCCGAGCTCTCTGTTTGACAACTCATACTAAAAGTTCACACCAAACAAACATTCAGTTCACTACAACAGAATTTCTGCATTTATTTAATAAAAATACAGTAAAAAATAAATTAAAAAAGTTAAATTATGCTATTACAATTTAAAATGGCTGTTTCTATTTTAATATATTTTAAAATATTTATTTATTCCTGTGATGGCAAAGCTGAATTTTCAGCATCATTATTCCAGTCTTCAGTGTCTGGAATAATGATCTTTCAGAAATCATTCTAATATGATGATTTGCTGCTCAAGATTCAACATTTCTTATTATTATCTATGTTGAAAACAGTTCTACTCCAAAACTGCATTTATTTGAAATTTTATAACATTATAAATGTCTTAATAGAACCTATTATGATCTATAAATGTAATTTCTTATGTGATTTAGCTTAATCTGTATGCTTAAACTCAGTGTTTCCTGCACTGTTCATTAAGTTCTCTTTAGCTCTGACAAGTACAGAACATCTTTGTTGATCCTGGAACAACATTCCAATCAACCAATCAAATTTGAGGGACAAGTTTACAGTAAAGTAGAAAAAAAGTACACTAAAATGCATTTGCTTGAGGACAGAGTGAAATTCAGGAGTGTAACTTGCTTGGACTGAAAGTAAACAAAGTTAATAAAATCCAAGTTCCCAATCATCAATGGCTAAATCACAATAATGGTGACTTCAAACTAAACCATGGACCCTTTTCCCATTTCCAGGGTTCTCAGAAGCGGAAATTCTCATAGTTGGGTACATTTCTATAGTGGTGTACAGGAGATGGCAGTAAATATAATTTTTGGATCCCACTCTATATTAGGTGGCCTTAACTACGATGTACTTACAAATAAAAAATAAGTACAATGTAGTTATTGTGTTCATATTGTATTGCAAAACACTTTTTCTGATATTGAGGTGGGATACGGGTAAAGTTAGGGACAGGTGTGGTGGTATGGGTAAGTTTAAGGGAAAAGTTAGGGACAGGTGTGGTGGTGTGGGTAAGTTTAAGGGTAAAGTTAGGGACAGGTGTGGTGGTGTGGGTAAGTTTAAGGGTAAAGTTAGAGACAGGTGAGGTGTATGGATCAGTTTAAGGGTAAAGTTAGGGACAGGTGTGGTGGTGTGGGTAAGTTTAAGGGTAAAGTTAGAGACAGGTGAGGTGTATGGATCAGTTTAAGGGTAAAGTTAGGGACAGGTGTGGTGGCGTGGGTAAGTTTAAGGGTAAAGTTAGGGACAGGTGTGGTGGTGTGGGTAAGTTTAAGGGTAAAGTTAGAGACAGGTGAGGTGTATGGATCAGTTTAAGGGGTAAGTTAGGGACAGTTAGGGACAGGTGTGGTGGTGTGGGGTAAGTTTAAGGGTAAAGTTAGGGACAGGTGTGGTGGTGTGGGTAAGTTTAAGGGAAAAGTTAGGGACAGGTGTGGTGGTGTGGGTAAGTTTAAGGGTAAAGTTAGGGACAGGTGTGGTGGTGTGGATCAGTTTAAGGGTAAAGTTAGGGACAGGTGTGGTGGTGTGGATCGGTTTAAGGGTAAAGTTAGGGACAGGTGTGGTGGTGTGGGTAAGTTTAAGGGTAAAGTTAGGGACAGGTGAGGTGAGGTGAGGTAAAAGGTTATATCGATAATTAAAATGTTCTTCACACTAAAAAAAAAAGGTTCTTTTAAAAACTAAAAGATTCTTTGAAGAGAGCGAAATGGTTCTTCTATGGCATCGCTATGGAGTAAAGAGTAATTTGAAACAAAGTATATTGATATAAAGATATTTATAAAAACGTTACTATATTTGCAATGTTGATAACTATGCAAACACGCAGAACCTGATTTCACCAGGAACAAATCAGATTTTAAGGACAAGTTTACAATCACGTTTAGGCTTAAAACCAGCCTTAGGGGTTTCTACATCAGTGTTATCCACCTATGATTTCCCTTTAATTTTAGGGAAAACTTATGGTTGGGTTAGGTTTAGGGGTAGGCATATGGTTCTGATTAAATTTGCAAGCAGGAATGTTATTCCAGGATCAACAAAATATGCTGACCCAAGAATGCATCTAACTCAAAATCAGGCCGTGCATGGAAAAGCATCATCACAGTCTGCGAAAAGGGTCCATAATCCCATATGCAATATTGTTAATTTTCTTACGGTAAATAGCTTAGCTAGCCTGCAGCGATTACAATCTTGCAATGATTACATTCTGACTATTTTACTGTAATTCAGTCAGGACCACTTCGTCAAGTATATTGTTTATTATCGTTGTTGACAATAAAAGCATACCGTTAGTGTTGGCGGTATGGTTCTGTTCTGGGCAAGAACTCTCCATGCCTGGACAGAGTGGGGAGAGCAGCAAGTCAACCCCCCGGGGTACAGAATGGAACCAGTATATGCATATGTAATTACAAATTCACATTATACGAGTGTAGACAATACATAAGAGAAAAGCTTGCCATGTAGAGACCTATGGAAAGAAACAAAGCAATTAAACACAGGTAAAGGTGGAGTTGGGGTTAGAGGAGGCAGTTTTGATTGCGAGCAGCGATGCGATAGAAGAAATGTTGAGAAATGGGAATTTAAATGGCCGCGGTGTTAAGTGTCGAAACTGGATTGGTACACATCAGGAACAGCTGGCTATCAGCTGATGCGAGCTTGACTGAAGTGGCCTGCCTGAACTGACGTGATGCTTGATTAAATTACTCTTAAATCTTAGCATTTCAACAGTGCACTGTAAGTGTGTTCACATTTGTTGACAGTGTACACAGTCTTGTCCTTTGATAATTTCAGAGAAAAAAAGCTCTTTTACAGCAGAGGCATTATTATAGGCCGTATTGATGTTTCTAAAGAGCAGTCTGCCATGGATAAAAGAAGCGACAACATGACCAGCACCTTTTCCACTTGAACTCACTCAAACGTAGGTTGCCGTGATGGTTTAGGCCTCGACTCCACTGTCACGTCTGTGGATGCTTCACTCACCGCCCATCATTCAAAGAGCCAAGGTCAGCAAGAGTCCTCTGCTTTACATAACCGCATAGCAAATGAAGGCCTTTCAATCAGATGGGAGAGTGTGCGCCTGACCACAAACAAGCCCGCCATGACGGATGAAGGGATAAATCAGTTAAGCTTTAAGAGAGGGCACGAGCTGTCACATTTCACACTCGCCGTGTAAAGTCTGTTGCATACAGTACTTTCATTAGCATATTGCAGCCATAACATTTATTAAAAGTGATATTCCGATTCTCGCATGCATGCACCTGGCAACTGTCTAATATAATCTGCAGCATAACTTCCAAAGCGATATACATATCGGATACACAATCTTGCGGTACTTATCAATTCAGCGATGGGCAAATTGTAATCTTGCTTTCTCGTTTGTCAAAAGTTTGCTCAATTTTTAAACTGCACAAGAGGCCAGCCGGCACACAAGTCCTCAACGATCAATACATTATCTCCAGCCAGGCTTTGATAAGCAAGGTCCTAATACCCTTGTTTTTTTTTTTTCCTTTTGCTCAAACAGAGTAAAACAAATTAAAAACACAACAAGTCAGTAAAAGACCAATTCATAAAGGCACAGCAGCCTAAGGCCCATGACAGGATGCTGAGGTGAAAAATCAGCGCTGACCTCTCCCCCGGCTCATCTATCTCCTCTTACTGTCCACCAAAGGGGCTTCACAACACTGATTTATGAGCCAAAGAAAAATGCCACGCTGGAATGGGCTTTTGATAAAATTGTTCAAGAGATTCCAGGCTATAAATCCTGATCTTTTACGTCCAGGTCGCTAGCTACTTTCACATTCTTCTGCCATCAATAAGAGGACTCTGGACATGACAACTAATCCATAATGCTACAATATTCCTGGCACTTTAGGAAAACAGTAACATTTATATTTCTCTTGCAAGGATTCAGTGCTTATGGCTCTAGATAGATGTCCGATTTAAAGCTGAAATGATACACAGTAAGATTATTGTTTGTAACATTCTATATGTTAAGAAAAAATGTTTTTGTATAGTTTCCTTGTGTAGACAAAACATTTATTATATATCTTGTTTTGTCTACACAAGAAACTATACAAAAACATGTTAAATTGGTTGTGTGTGTGTGTGTGTGTGTGTGTGTATTTACATCATATATACATACGAGTATAACAGATTTTTTTTGGGGGGGGGTCTATATAATATAAATGTAATAAATACAAACCCGATTCCAAAAAAGTTGGGACACTGCAATTTGTTTTTATTCACAATTTGTACAATGATGTGGAAGTTTCAATATTTTATTCAGAATACAGCATAAATGACATATCAAATGTTTAAACTGAGAAAATTTATAATTTTAAGGGAAAAATAAGTTGATAACTTGGGTAACACTGATAACTTGGGTTGTCCTTGTCCTCTTTAGTCCGGATGACATGGCGTCCCAGTTTTCCCAAAAAGAACTTCAAATTTTGATTGGTCTGACCACAGAACAGTTTTCCATTTTGCCACAGTCCATTTTAAATGAGCCTTGGCCCAGAGAAAACGGCTGCGCTTCTGGATCATGTTTAGATTCTTTTAAAGGCTTCTTTTTTGACCTATAGAGTTTTAGCCGCAATGGCGAATGGCACGGTGGATTATGTTCACCGACAATGTTTTCTGGAAGTATTCCTGAGCCCATGTTGTGATTTCCATTACAGTAGCATTCCTGTATGTGATGCAGTGCCGTCTAAGGGCCCGAAGATCACGGGCATCCAGTATGGTTTTCCGGTCTTGACCCTTACGCACAGAGATTGTTCCAGAGTCTCTGAATCTTTGGATGATATTATGCACTGTAGATAATGATAACTTCAAACTCTTTGCAATTTTTCTCTAAGAAACTCCTTCCTGATATTACTTCACTATTTTTCGCCGCAGCATTGGGGGAATTGGTGATCCTTTGCCCATCTTGACTTCTGAGAGACACTGCCACTCTGAGAGGCTCTTTTTATACCCAATCATGTTGCCAATTTACCTAATATGTTGCAAATTGGTCATCCAGCTGGTGACCTCTTTTTCTGCCTTTTATTGTTACCTGTCCCAACTTTTTTGGAATGTGTAGCTCTCATGAAATCCAAATCAATATTTGGCATGACATTTGGGGTTTGAGTACCCGAATGACCATGGGAGCTATGTTGTCTGGGGCTATATGCCCCTTGTAGGGTCTCCCAAGGCAAACAGGTCCTTGGTGACAGGCCAGACTAAGAGCAGTTCACAAACCCAATATGAGAAAAATTCAAACCAGGACCGAGACGTCGCCTGGCATGGCGCAGCCGGGGCCCCACCCTGGAGCCAGGCCCGAGGTTGGGGCTCATATGCGAGTGCCTGGTGGCCGGGCCTACCCCCATGGGGCCCGGCCGGGCTCAGCCCGAATGAGCGACGTGGGGCCACCCTCCCGTGGGCTCACCACCTGCAGGAGGGATCATATGGGGCCGGTGCGTAGTGGATCGGGTGATAGTCGAAGGCTAGGCCCCCGATGACCCGATCTCTGGACATGAAAAACTGGCTTTAGGGACGTGGAATGTCACCTCACTGGCGGGGAAGGAGCCTGAGCTTGTGCGGGAGGTTGAGAGGTACCGGCTAGAGATAGTCGGGCTCACCTCCATGCACAGCTTGGGCTCTGGAACCACACTTCTTGAGAGAGGCTGGACTCACTACCACTCTGGAGTTGCCCATGGTAAGAGGCGGCGGGCTGGAGTGGGTTTGCTTATAGCCCCCCAGCTCAGCTGCCATGTATTGGAGTTCAACCTGGTGAATGAGAGGGTCGCTTCCCTGCGCCTTCGGGTAGGGGATAGGTCTCTCACTGTCGTATGTGCCTACGGGCCGAACGGCAGTGCAGAGTACCCGGCCCTCATGGGGTCTCTGGGAGGAGTGCTGGAAAGTGCTCCAACTTGAGACTCAATCGTTCTACTGGGGGACTTCAACACACACGTGGGCAGTGACACCAGGAGGGGCGTGATTGGGAGGAACAGCCCCCCGATCTGAACCAGAGCGGTGTTCTGTTTTTGGATTTCTATGCTAGTCATGGCTTGTCCATAACAAAAACCATGTTCAAGCATAAGGGTGTCCATCAGTGCACGTGGCAGGAGGCCAGGACACCCCAGACCGGAGGTCGATGATCGACTTTGTGGTCGTCTCATCTGACCTCCAGTATGTCTTGGACACTCAGGTGAAGAGAGGGGCGGAACCTGCTGGTGAGTTGGATCCGATGGCGGGGGAGGAAGCTAGACAGACTCAGGAGACCCAAACGTACTGTGAGGGTCTGTTGGGAACGTTTGGCCGAGCCCCCTGTCAGAGAGATCTTCAACTTCCACCTCTGATGGAGCTTCGACCAGATCCTGAGGGAGTCTGGAGATATTGAGTCCGAGTGGACCATTTTCTCCACCTCCATTGTCGATGCGGCTGCTCGGAGCTGTGGCCGTAAGGTCTCCAGTGCCTGTCGAGGCGGAAATCCCCAAACCCGGTAGTGGACACCGGAAGCAAGGGATGCCGTCAAGCTGAAGGAGGAGTCCTATCGGGCCTGGTTGGCTTGTGGGACTCCCGAGGCAGCTGACAGGTACAGGCAGGCCAAGCGGACTCTGGGGTATCTTGGGGTCTTGTTCACGAGTGAGGGAAGGATGTAATGGGAGACTGACAGATGGATCGGTGCAGCTTCTGCAGTAATGCGGTCGATGTATCGGTCTGTCGTGGTAAAGAAGGAGCTGAGCTGTAAGGCGAAGCTCTCGATTTACCGGTCAATCTACGTTCCTACTCTGACCTATGGTCATGAGCTGTGGGTCATGACTGAAAGGACAAGATCCCGGATACAGGTGGCCGAAATGAGCTTTCTCCGCAGGGTGGCTGGGCGCTCCCTTAGAGATAGGGTGAGAAGCTCAGTTACTCGGGTGGAGCTCAGAGTAGAGCCGTTGCTCCTCCACATCGAGAGGAGCCAGTTGAGGTGGCTCGGGCATCTATTTGCCTCCTGGACACCTTCCCGGGGAGGTGTTCCGGGCATGTCCGACCGGGAGGAGACCCTGGGAAAGACCTAGGACACGCTGGAGGGATTATGTCTCCCGGCTGGCCTGAAAATGCCTCGGGGTTCCCCCGGGAAGAGCTAGAGGAAGTGGCTAGGGAGAGGGAAATCTGGGCGTCTCTGATTAGACAGTTGCCCCCGCAACCCGGCCCCGGATAAGCAGAAGATAATGGATGGATGGATGGCATGACATTTCAAAATGTCTCACTTTTAACATTTGATATGTCAGCTATATTCTATTGTGAATAAAAAGTTTGAGATTTGTAAATTATTGCACTCCTTTTTTATTCACGATTTGTACAGTGTCCCAACTTTTTTGGAATCGGGTTTGTACATTTTCCATTGTATGTTAAATATAATATATATATTATGATAATTTAATATTAAAACTATAATATATATTTCTAAAATGTGTGTATATACAATATTATATGTAATATAAATGTAAGATTTACATTTTCCATAAATATAAACATACAGTATATCAAAAATATATTTTCCATGATTATAATATAGAATACATCTATATATAGAACACACACACACACACACACACACACACACACACACACACACACACACACACACACATTACCAGTCAAAAGTTTGAGAACGGTAAGATTTTTTAAATGTTTTTAAAGTCTCTTCTGCTCACCAAGGCTGCATTTATGTTATAAAAAAAGCTGTAATATTGTGAAATATTATTAAAATGTAAAATAACTGTTTTCTTGTTTTCTATTTTAATATATTTTAAAATGCCATTTATTCCTGTAAAGCAAAGCTTTTCAGCATCATTACTCCAGTCTTCAGTGTCACATCATCCTTCAGAAATCATTCCAATATGATGATTTGCTGCTCAAGAAACATTTATGATTATTATCAATGTTTTTAGGATTCTTTGATGAATAGAAAGTTCAAAAGAACAGTATTTATCTGAAATAGAAAGCTTTACATATATACATACATACATACATGAGTTGAATACATACATGAAATTTTTTTTAATGTGTCTATATAATATAAATGTAACAAATATATTTTCCATTGTATATTATGTAAACGCTGGTCACCCCATTCAGAGACTGCACTACAGGCAGCTCTTTGATGACGTCGACTGGGACATGTTCCGGGCGAGTTCATCTGACGTCAGCGAGTTCACGTCAACGTCAGCGAGTTCACGGATGTGAACTCGCATTGTTGTTGGAAATGTTTCATTTCCAACAACAATGAGACGGCATACTTGGATGAGGTGGAGCAACTAACATCATGGTGCCAGGACAGCTGTCTCTCTCTGAATGTTGGCAAGACCAAAGAACTGATTGTGGACTTCAGGAAGAGACAGCAACGGACATACTCCCCTCTCATGATCAGCGGGTCACCAGTGGAGAGAGTGAGCAGCTTCAAGTACCTGGGTGTAAACATCTCCGAGGACCTGACCTGGACTGCTCACATTCAGACACAGGTGAAAAAAGCCAGGCAAAGACTGTACCACCTGCGCCAGCTGAGCAAATTCAGGGTTTCACCAGCTATCCTGAAAACTTTCTATTTAGGGGCGATAGAAAGTGTATTAACTCATTAACTCATCACAGCGTGGTATGGGAACAGCACCAGTCATGACTGCAAAGCCCTGCAAAGAGTCGTGCGCATATCCGAGCGTATCTCAGGGTCAGCTCTCCCGTCTCTGCAGGACGTCTACACCGAACACTGCAAAGGTAGAGCTACTAAAATCATCAAGGACTCTAATCACCCTGCAAACCCTCATTTCACGCTGTTGCCATCTGGTAAGCGCTTCCGAAGCCTGATGGACAAAACTGAGACTCAGGAGGAGCTTCTTCCCCCAGGCCATCAGACTCCTGAACTCAGTCACTTAACATCACGTGACTTCACTTCAGGATAAACATCGACATACTGACATTGCACTGCACTTTCTGTTCTCGTTGTTACTGTGTAACAACCTGTTACAAACCTGTTTGCACATTATACTTTGTACATTTCTGTTAACCACATATTTATAAGTCTACAGTTTACTCACTGCACAGTTTACTTCACTTATATATATATATATATATATATATATATATATATATATATATATATATATATATATATATATATATATATATATATATATATATATATATATATATATATAGTACTTTTTATCCTATTTCTATTATAATTTCTTCCTTGTGTTTTTAACTGTGAATTTGCACTGTCCATGGAGCGGACCTGTTTACATTTCACTGCCGGTTGTATATTCTGTATATAACTGTGTATGTGACAAATAAAACTCTTGAATCTCTCTTATGTTAAATATAATATAATAATAATTTTATATAAAAAAATATTATAATTTTTAAAAGTGTGTATATAAAAGTTTATATATTTTTCATAATTATAATAATATAGAATACATACACACACACACACACACACACACACACACACACACACACACACACATACCAAAACCCAACATCTGCCATGTGCCAGACATCCTTCACCACCAAAAAACAAAAACAAAAAAAAACAAAAAACACAGTATATTAAAACTGACCAACTTGCAAATTGCAATGCTTGAGATGTTGCTTTAATGTCAGAAACCTGTTGGTCTGTGTAACTGAGGTGCAGTTCACATATTTGCAGTTGCCCCAAGCCAAACCTGTTGAATTTATGGTGACAGGTACGATTAGCATCTGGAAACTCAAGTCCTCTGCATCACATGACCAGCTTTTTTAAGTGATGGCAGGAAGCATACCGTCAGCGAACTGGCGCCAGAAAGGAGGAATGAGTCAGTAAGAGCCTCCTGCTGTCGTTTCTTTGGTCTCTCAATCTTTATGAAGGAAGGATGAGAAAAACAATGAGCCAACCACTGAGCACAGGTGTTTCGAGGAAGGAGGGGACGTGTAAAAACAGGTAGCTGCGTATCCGCACCAGGATTCATTGTCTCTCATAAAAGGGGGGGTGGGGGGGAAACAGAAACAGCTCTTCCAAGATAGTTTGGTGCTGGCTGTTTTCCCAGGGTAATTGCAGTTGTAAGGGATTGTAATTTAGTTCTGCCGAGCTATGTTGAGTTACAGTATGCAAATGCAATTTCCCTCCATCATCAGCACAGGGGGACAGTGGAGACTGATGCAGTTAGCTCAGGCTTCAGTGATAAACATTGGCAGGAAGGCAACCGATCGTCACCAGGGAATCATATGCCACTTCCAATGAGATGTTTTCTTAAGAGCCATTTTAAAAGACAATGACTTGGGCAAACGTACTGGGAGGACGACAAACACAGCAGGGCTGGACTTGAGTGGCTCAGCAGAGCTTGGCGAATAGGCACAGCATAACTTGCAGGGATGCAGAGGCGGGGGGGACAACAGTGTCCTCAATGAGAAGAGGAAGATGAAGTGGCTAATCTACAAAAGTGAGTTTGTGTTTCAGATTAGGGGCCCTGCCAACAAGCACAGAGCAAAGACACTACTGACAGGACAAGGAAATGAAATGTTTACTGATGGGAGGGGGGTGAGGACGACACACGTCCCAGCTCTGGCTGTGCTAAAGCCCTCTGGTATCATTACAGAATGAGAAAGAGTGGAGAAGAGGGAGGGGGTGATGAAAACAGGTGTTACAGGAAGAATGGGGGCTGTTTTAAGTAGAAGATTCCTGAAATGTACCCATTTAATTTATAAAAAAAGGTTTAAATAAGAAATAAACAGAATTCTAACAGAACAAAAAAAGAAACCGAACTGCTCGTGGAAAAAAAATGACATTATATACTTTAAAAAAAAAAAAAAAAAGAGTGCTTGCTACGTAAAGAATATACTTTAACAGAATGTACTTAAGTTCGAACAAAGTTACATTTCCAGACACTTAGTTGCAATTAAACGAAAATGCAGTTTAAAGTTTTAATGTCTTTGAAATAAAGTGTACTGAGAAGTATGGAGCTCCTAAAGAGACAATGAAAAAAATAGATGGGAGGAAAAATGATGTCAGTGCTTTCGAGTTCTCTTGCATTCCCACGAGAAACTCTGCATACACTCGCAAAACTTTAATTTTTATGCGGGAACATAAAGATTTTGCAAGCGAACTTAAAAGATTCTTGGAGGAATGCAAAAACTTTGTAAGCGAAGATAAAGTTTCACAGGGGAACACAAAACTTTTGCGAAAGAACGGAAAAGCATTGAAATGAATGTTTTCCTCCCATCCCATAATTTCTCCCCATTATCTATAGGGGCTCCAACACACAAGTGTTTATGGTTTAACTAAAACATAATTTCTATTGAAAATTGCATGTCATGCGTTTAAATATATTTGTAATTACACATTTTAAAGATGAAGTTGCAATTTAGTACATTAAAAATACACTACCTTTAAAATGTAAAATTGAATAACACACTACAGTTAAAATTATACATGTGCTTTATTATATTATCTGCAAGTAAGATTTGAAAAAACATATATAGGCTACTACTTTTAAGATTTGAAGTACACTTCAAGTGCACATTCAATACAATTTAGTGCGCTTGTTTTTCACATGGGTGAACACTTTCTCACTACTCCACAATTTATTTTTCACAAGTGGATGAAATACAGATGTATTACATCCCCTGTTGTCACTGTTATGACAACAGCGTCAATTGCGTCGCTTCACTGCCATTCACAACTCATCTCTTGTGAGCCCGTGGGATCTTAAAGTGTTAAGACTTCGGAAGATGCAGACTTCAGAATCTCAGTTATTTGAGTACTTTTTGCCTACGGTTTCATGAATACAATGAATTTGGGTGTTACTCATTACAGGCATAGTGAACAGTATTCAAGGAAGAGTGAACAGTATTCAGTGTAATGTTCATGTAACCTCAATATGGCAAAATGGCTGCCCTCATAAGTCACTCCATGTAGAATAAAATGTTTATAAGTTTAATAAGACTGGAGTCTTGTGAAAGATTTCTCTGTTCAAGTATAAATCTGTAATCTTCAAGCATACTTTATTTTTTTTTTTACACATTTAAATGGTGGTGAAGTGTGTTACACAGTGTGTGAGACATAAAAGCTACATAAAATACTGTTCATGAGTCCATGTGCATATATCTTCCGTAATGATTGACACAGAAGCAGGTGATGCTGTAATACTGATCATAACAATGATCATAAAGGCCGATAGCTTTAATGACTGACTGAATAACCGGCAAAACAATCAGCTGCTGTGGTTTATCTCTGTTTGTGCAAATTCTTGCTTTGTTCTGTATTCAAATCTGTATGCATATTGAAGAATATGTCTTGACAGTAAAAAAGTACAATTGAAATGCTTTAAAATCCTCCAAATATCAAGAAAAGGTTGTTTGACAGCACTGGGATTCACATCTTTCACAGACAACCCATAATATTTGATCCTCAACCTTATCTGTCAAGTGCCCATCCATTAATCTCACAGGAAAAAAGGGTAGACTATACAGAACGAAAAGAAACATCCACCATTCAAGCCTATCCTTGAAGAAATTAAGTTCTGGTGCAATTCTGAAACTGTAAACAGAGTTTACAGACATTTAGATGGAACATATTCAGTAAAACCATATTTTTGAGGGTTTCCAGTAACATACATTTCTGTATTGCCAGACCAAGGGAAATGGGTTGTTTTCTCAATGCTCTCTTGAATGTTCACTGGAGATGGAAAAGCAATGTTAATTTCATCTCCCTCGGCCCTTTGCACAGTGCCAGTGCTCTGCGTGGAAAACATCAAGTGTTCTGAAGGCGTCTTTGTAATCACAGTACTGAGAGCAGAGGCCAGACGTCCCCTGTGTCTCATCTCCACACTAATCTTTCATTTCCGAGCTTGCTGCACCATATCAAACACCCCCCTTACACACACACACACACACACACACACGCACACTCAAACGACTCAATTTGCATGGCAGAGGGGGATTTGTAGCAGGGGCAAATCTGGTGTCAGCCTCGATTAAATGTTACACCGGTGTGCTATCATAATCAGGCAACTAATGAGCGACATGAAGCACTGTGGCTTGACATCAAATGGAGGGAATTCTTCATGCTGGAGTTTGGGATTAAACCTTGTCAGCTCTCACCAGGAGACTCTTCGTTTGACAAGGAACCATGCCCTGTCAAGATGATGATCTTGAGGCGTAATATTCACAAACTGCAAAATGCTAAGATTTCTGGTCACTAAGCTGTGACAGCCAGTCTTGTATACTTATTTGTGTTTGTATTAAATCAAACGTGTTTACTGCAGTATTGGTGGAAGTGATGTCATATCAAGTCATGATATGAGAAAAGTATGTTAAAAATGTAGTTGTTCTTTAAGTTAAGTCATACTGGTATAGTGGTAGTTTTCTAATTTAGTACCTGTGGACCTGGATTCAAATTCTAACTTAGAATTCAAATAATAATACTACTAAAAAAAAAAAAAAAGAAAGAAAGAAATATATAAATATTATATATAATCTGTAATATATATCATTGTATAACAATTTTTTTATTTAATATGTACTTATTTAATATTTTTAATAATATCGATTATTTTGTTATATATTATTTTATAACTATGTTATGTATTTAATATTTATTTTTATATTTAATATTTTTAATATGTATGTTTTGTCATTTATATATTTTATAACAATGTTTTGTTTAATATTTATTATTGTAATTTTTATATATTTAAAAAGATTTTTATATATATTAATTTATAACAATATATTTTATTTATTATATGTATTTATTTTTGATCATTTATATATTACTTTATAACGTGTTTTATTTAATATTTATTGTTGTATTTATTTTTATATTTACTATTTATTTAATTATTATTTTTGGTCATTTATATATTACTTTATAATAATATATTTATTTATTTCATGTTTATTATTTTATGCATTCAAGTTGCACTGAAAATCCACATGGGTCTAGGCTTCTGGATGGAATCATTATTTAGTTTTTTGAATGCAAGAAGGAATGCAACATATATTTACATAAAGATGTAGATTGGAGACTCGTAATCATTGCAGGACCTGATGTGTGGATCTAATGTGCCAGTAGACACAGGACTCCAGCTTCCTACTGGAAGACACAAACCTCAAATTAGTAAAGGTTACAGTGGGTAAAAAAAATGTGTGCTTGAGATCAAGAACATTTAATTAATCAAATTAGTAAAAGTAACTGAATTTAATTGACTCATCCTGAAGTACCTCACCTGTACTGACTCGATTAGAGGGTGAAAAGTGAAGAAAGAGGAAGTGGGCATTTTCTTTCCACAGGGAATTCCTTCTATCCTGTCTTCACTTTCCCTTTCACCTCCCTCCAACTAATGTTCGCTAACATGTGCAGTGTTTCCCCTCTGTCTCCTTCTCTCCTCTCGTTGCTGAATCTAAACTGATGCTAATGTCCCCGGAAACTAGTTTTGAATCCCTCGCCCACATGCCCCTTTTTGTCACTTGCCAGCGACGCACCACACACACGCATCACTGAAATGACCCCTGCACACTGTACCGAGGGTCCCTCGCAACCCAGAATCTGTCAGCAGCCCCCTTCCCTTCCCATGAGTGGCCCACACAATGGAGAAAGGGTCCCGACTGCGGAGTTCAGTCGCCATTAACCCCCACCAGCTGTTCCTGCTGGGGCCATTGGCCGCTCAATACGCCCCCCCAAGGGGGGCCCTCACGTTGCCTAATCTAGCCATTGTTGGCTAGGAATGCTGACAGAAAGAAAAGAGTTTTTTTCTACTTTTCCTTGTGTCCATGCAAGCGTGTGTAGCCAAGTGTGAGAGCGCAGAGAAGGCAAGGGCTAATTTCTATAGTTGCCCGTGAAGGAAGGGGGCTGCCATGGAGAATAGGCCTGTTTAGCTGCTTGACAAAATTCTTTTTCTCTGTCTTTTTTTCTTTCTCCCTCTCTCTCTCTCTCTCTCTTGCAAATGCAGAGCGATTGTTGGATGCGGATTCACCCCCCACCGTCTGTATCTCGTAATTCCTTTTAGGGGCAATTGAATTAGATTAAATGTATTAAAAGGTGTTTTTTCCGTTATCAAAAGACTTTATTGGAGGTAAAAAGAACATGAATCCAGAGATCTTTTTTTAATGCTTCCGATATCTGGTAGAAAATGTAAAAAACAATTGTAAAAAAAGAACATGTAGTTCAGTCACCTCAACAGCTGGGCAGTGCTAATATTCAAATTTTAATCAGTGGAATAATAAAACTAATAAAACAGGCTATTTTTTTGTAATTTACTGATTGTTATTTGCCACATAGAGCCAATATGATTTTGACAGAAATCAAAATCCCATTTTAGTTTGGTACTTTCGCCTTGTGAATATATTAACAATTAGTCCATTTCAATTAACATGAAAATTAAAACAGCATTTTCCAGTCAATTTAACCTCGAAGCAGTTAGGCTGCCATTATAATGAGCACAGGCAGAGGCCTCTGCAGGGTTTGAACATGTGTGCCACAGTCATTTGTGCTCAGCAGAACAAAAAACAAGCTCTCAACACTTTCAGAAAATCATTAGACGGGAAATTTTCCCACTTTTTCGTTTTTAAATTACCCAATTCGGAGATCAGGGAGAAGAGTGGTGATAAAACTTCATAGACGCACAGCCAGCATGGTCAACGGATTCACATTCTGTGACGCTTTCATTTCACAGACGGAATGAACACGCAAGGATTTCAGAACATTGAAAAACTAAAATGTCGGTGAGAGGCTTGCAAACTAGCCGCTATGCGGTTTCATCTCAATCAACGCCGCTGGGTAAACGGCCGTGGTGACCGAAGCACTCAGATCAGGATGTGGGAGGAAAAGCTGCGAACGAATGGAGGAAAAAGCGCAAAATGTTAATGGAATGTGATGGGATGTGTTTGTATCATGTCATTGAAGGTGGAGGGGTGGGGATGGGGTGTACCGTGTGTGTGCCGCGCTCAAGGAACTGTTGTGACAGACTCTGGGGGAGTGATAGTTGAATCTGCCTCAGTCAATTATCTGTCGGTGCTAGACGTTTTTGTGCTAATGAGCTCGCTGGGTCCCGTGGGCAGACTTCCCCTGTCTCGCGGCTAAAGATCACTTTCATTGCTTTTGCAGAACTAATTCAGGCCCACAAAAAGTGGGAGCTTCACTGGCGCTGCCCCCTTTTACTGCTCCTTTTGTGGAGCTTTTAGAGGCGTGCTGAAGAGAGTGAGGGCTCTAACGCTGCCTCCTCTTCATCCCCACTCCATTGCCTTCCATTACCATACATATCCATATGAAAAGTCAGGCAAGGCCTGAACAGCTGTCCAGCAAAAGCGCCTGCAGAGAAAGCTAGGTCCTGCGGCCCCTCCTCTCCCACAGGCCTCATAGAGGATCACTTTAGCCCTCAGTGGGCAATAATAAACCACAACCATTTAAACAGTCTTTGAGCCTGAGAGAGGGAGAGAGAGTGATGGGACCAGAATGCAATATTTCACAGGCCGGCGGAGAGCCCTCATTGGCCGGTTTCCGACCTCCGGTCAGCCCCCACAGAAGTCAAGAGAGTGAGGGAGGGACAGCCCAATTGCCCACACAATACCAAATCCCCCTATCTCTTTAGAGAGAGTGCAAAATCCCCCCATCTTTTAAGAGAGAGCATCATGAATGGCAATCGTGTCCCATTAATCCCTTGTTTTTGAAAACCTCTCAACAATGAGAGGAAATGTTTCATATCTTATCTAGAATCACTGAATGACAACATTTATGAAGAGTTCTTGAACTACAAAAAAACTAATGTTTTGCAAAGTCTAGTTTAGAGAACATGTGGGTGCTCCTCAAGAGTGTTCAAATTTGCCAATGGACTCTGGCATTTTCAAGAAAAGTGACAAAAAGTGTTATACAGTGTAATCAAGTACAAAAGAAATTCTCTCAACTTGGAATTCCCCTAACACATACCCAAACCACAGCTATATAACCCTCATTTGTTATTCCACAGAAATGCCATTCATGAGGGATTTCCCAGCTCAGATAATTTAGCTTTTCCCACCTACAGAGCTCAATGAACTGGTCTGAGTGGGACCCCAAAAGTGCATCAAGCGTCGAAATCCCCTGTGTTACCAGGGCTTGCAGGCACAGTGAGGGGTTAAATGAGTGGCCCGGGGTCACTCGGGGAGTCTTTTAGCGAGACAGGATTTGAGCACCTTGCCCCGCAAAGGTCCCCTTCACGCTGGGATGATGAGGAGGGTGATTCCCCATCAGCACTGCTGCAGACAAGCTTGTGCAGTAAACTCCCACTGTGACGGGTGATGTTAAGTCGTGAGAGATGTCATGCGAGGAAACTTGGGTAATTGTAAATGATCACTGATCG
The DNA here is from genome assembly GCA_018749465.1 of Paracanthobrama guichenoti. Taxonomy (NCBI): domain Eukaryota; kingdom Metazoa; phylum Chordata; class Actinopteri; order Cypriniformes; family Gobionidae; genus Paracanthobrama; species Paracanthobrama guichenoti. The sequence goes on from JAGHMJ010002913.1 coordinate 274,411, forward strand.
TTATTGCTCTCCATTCCCATGTGAGATCCTAACATTTATTTTAATGCCTGTCCTGTAGTCTGCAATTTATAATATTTGGTCACGCAAATTCAGCTAAGTGGATTTGGTTTGGTTCAGGTGTGCTCGCTTCCTCTGAGAGGGAACAAAGGGAAAAGGCAGCAAATGTGGATCTTAAAAGGATAATGAAAAGCCAGACTGAAAAAGACGACTGCTTGGTTTTTTCATGCACTAGGATAGGATATATAAGCGTGCGTGCTAAAGTGGAGGTCCTGTCCCATAAATCGTAACACCCTACACCCCCATCCTCCACAAAGCGATTGACCCCCGAGTCATTGCACACAAAGCCCTGCACCTTCTCCCTCCGAATGACCATTTTAAAATGAGGAGCAGTGAATCTGAGTCCATTATAATGGCTTTGACATGCACCTGATTATGGTGAGCTTCCCGCCCAATAGGCTTACCGACCACTCGCCCTGCCACTCCGGCCGTCGTTTTCCAGCAAGATCTGTTGCATTCTCCCAGGATGGAAGCGTTTCTCCATGCGTCGCCCCCAGCACTTACCTACTCCACCTCTTCAACCAAAACTGCATTGAACCTACAACCCTGTTTGTTGTCTTTGCATAACTGTGCAACTCAATAAAAGGAAAAGGAGGGTGAGCGAGAGAGGGATGGGGTGTAGGAAATGGACTCGAGGGGGTGTGTGGGATCAGAATGACTTCTTGAACGCATCTCTCCCTTTGGCTGCAATTAAACAAAGTACGGTGGTGATTAGTTCAGCGCAAGGAGCACAGAAAGAGACACTCTTGAATCCAAATGGAGGGACCTGACTGGCCTTTCTAGGCGGACAATGGACTGAGTTTATTGCAGAAACCTGCTTACCCTCCTGCATGGCAAACCATGGGAACTCCAGTCAGGTGGAAACTTCTCTCTTTCTCGCTCTTTCTCCCCCACTACATCCCTCCCCTCCTCTCTCAGTGACTATGGACGTTCTCAAGGGCCACAAGGGTAAGGGGGTAAGGGGGTAATGCCCCCTTCCCCCCCTTTTTCTATTTTGGAGTAATCTCACTGTTTTCCTGTGTCTTTCTCTCTCTTCATCCCACTCTCTGCTATTGTTTGCACAAAGCTAGTTAATTATTAGCCTTCTCATCATGTTTTCTCTCTCAAAACCATTTCTTCCTCTCGTTTTTTCTCTCATTCTGTGAGCTGAGAGATTGTTTAAGTGAAATTTCTCTTTTTGGATCCTGTGGGAAGCTCTCGCATGGCCCGCGTGTGAACGGATAATGAAAACAATTTTACGCTGCTGAGGCAAGTGGGGACCAATTACAGACCTAACAGCCACCTGCAGAATCAAACCCCCTTGTACCCCACCCCTCCTCTCCCCACCAGCCAATCCCCCTCCCTCCTGTCCTCAACCTCATGAATATTTAATAGGCTGATGATGTAATGAATGGCCTGGGCCAGGTGAGGAGGGGTGGGAGTAATAACTCTCCCAGCTGGAGGTGATGTAGTGGGCCCACTTCTCCCCGCGCCAGTCCTTGTAGCTGGCGCTCTGGGATAGCTGACCCCGGGGCGGTAGCGGCGAGTCGGGAGAGGGGGAGTGAAGTGACAGGGGCGTGCAATGCTGTGTGGTGCTCCCTATCCCTAACCAGCACCACCCCAAATCTCTTGTTGGCCGATTTTACACATGCTGCCCCGTCCAAAAGGAACAGCCGTCAGTCCTGACAGAACCCCCCACTTTAATTTGATAAGAAGCACACCCAATGGGAATTAAACAAGTATTACACGCCGCAGCTTTCGCTTACTCGCCGTTTATCCACATCCCTCTCTCTTACGCGTTCCCTCTCTCTTCACAAACTCTTAAGGGGGCTTGTCCTTGTGATTAACACATGCTGGTGATGGTCATAAATAATCTACTGAACACAAGCACCAATTGTTACAAGATTATGAGAGAGTACAAGAGGGAATTACATTTGTATTTGATCTGCACTCCCTGGAGATTCAATGTTAAAAGCACAAAAGCATAAACTTTTCATACAGTTTCTTTCGAAGTAGATCATTTTTTCAGTGTATATACCAGGTGCTAAATATCAAGTGTCAATCAATTCTGAAACTGAAAGAAAATAAACTTAAAACACATTTTCACACGTCGTCTAATTTATCTACTAACAATGCTGGAGAATTCTGTTACTAACATTTCCAACAAACGTCATTTCCATCACATCTCAAACAATGTGTTGAGTTTAATAGCATTACAAGATAAATTTAATTTAAAAAAATTACCAACTAAAGGTTAATTTCATGGCTAGCATTTTATGCATTATATAAATACACATGATTAAATATAATTATTGCATAATTTGACAAATTACAACTTGGTAGAAAATAATGCTAAAAGAAAATATTCCATTAACAAATTACTTTTAAGGACGGTTAGATGGTTTTGAAAAACAAAAATAAATTTCCACAATTTTTTTTTTTAAATATTCACATTTTATGACTTTTTTTTTCTCTTCATATTTTAAGATTGAAAGGCTGCATATGAGACCAGGTTAAAACAATAAAACCAATGATTAAAGGTAATTTTAAATAAATGTAAATATTTTAGTTTGAAAAAAAAAAAAAAAAAAAAAAAAAAAAAAAAAAATCAACCCATGGGACATAAAAGTACCTGAAGCTGAAAAACTTTGATTTAGATGTACTTTATCAGTTGTCGAGCTATTTCTTGGGGGTCCTGCATTGTTAAGTTACCCTGAAGAATGCCTGAGTATTTCTTATGATTCAAAGCATAACAAGTGTCACTCTCTAATAAGTGCACAAGTGTAGCTCTGCAATTATAAGAACAAATGGGAAATATTGAAAGAAAAGGAAAAATGAAAGGCCACACGTACAATTAAGTGAATTAAAATATATGTGTATTCACAATCAAATATTGTCAAATAAATTCCAATCCAATTATGAGAAAATTACCATTAAAAAAAAATTCCTAAACAAAAATAAGAAGGCCCACCCATGTGGAACGTCAGGGAGATTTACTCATACACTTGTCATTGTATATTGCATACGCATGTGTGTATTACTATTTGATAAATGAGCGATGCCCTTCCAAACACACACTCCCAAGATGAGTCCACATCAGAAGAACCAGCAGAGGCAATGGGTGAAAAATGGTCTGGAAAAAGTTGAGATTATGCAATGGTTTTCTCCCACCATCAATAAAGCGAAGGCATGACGAGTGCATTTAGCACACGCATACCAGGTGGAAGCGTGCTATAATAGATGAGCCGGTGAAGGTTAAACAGGGGCCCACGAGGGAACGCGGCACATCTCCGACGCAGCGATACAAGAGGCGACAGAGCAGACAGAGAGCGGAAGAGGAGAGAGATGAGAGGCACTATATTAATCTTCTCCTAATCTCGGCCTCGCCGACAGCTGAAAAGCACCGCTGACTTTATTCCTTGTAACAACCAGAGACAAATGAGCGTGCTCGTTACATTAGTTCTGATAAAGGACGTGCGAGAAAGACAATGGCCCTCAATTTTTGATTTAATCAACCCCTCTGTGTGATGTATTTCGGAAAATGATAAAACAAATCAATCAAGGTGGATTAGACATGAGAGGGGAAAGGGGCAAATATTTGATTTTAGCATGTCGGCTGATACGGATGAAATATACACGGCATAATGAAGAGGCCTCTGCTAACGGTGCACAGGTCCGAGCTAATACAACGCGCGATAGATTGAAGCCGGCTGCAGGTTCTGCTAGCCGAACCCGGGCAGGGCGGGATTGATGAAAGAGAAGCAGGGTGAGATCTGTGGAGTCTTAATCTATCTCCTCAGACCGGCTCATTCGTTACAAAAATGACAGTGTCTTCTTATCGATTTTACACTGAGAGATCAATCAGCTTCTACCCCGCAGCAGGCAAAATTTACAGTCTAGGCCCTGAAGCCCAGACACACACACACACACACACACACACACACACACACAGGAAACAAGTCTGAAAACAAATCAAAATTAGCTAATCTGAGCAAAGGAATCTGTTGCTCTGGGGTTCAGCCCGCAGGAAAACACACATGCGCAGCCAGCCCCTCTATCAATCACACAAACTCACAAATAGATACACACACAGCATATTGTTCGTGCCGCTGCAGCATAGTTATTGAAACGCTCATCTCTTCCCTTTATTTATTATGTCTTCAAGGCTCAGCTTCAGCAACATAAACAAAAATCGCTTTATGAATAGACATTGCAAGATGACACGATGCAAGATGAAATAAACTTAAAAAAAAATAAATAAATAAAAAATTCCTTTCTGTGCTTAAGCGCAAGATGTAATTCTAAAGTTTGGACAACATGGAAATTAATTAAGTTGACGTAATTTAAAACAAACAAACAAACAACAAAAAAAAAAAAAAAAAAAAAAAAAGAGGTAACCTAAAACATTCATTTTTAAGTTAACTAAACTACCTTAAATACTTATGTTCATCTACTAAATAAATAAATTATTGTCAAGGCAACTAAAGGTTTAGTAATTTAAGGAGCTACAAACCTTCATATTTGATTTTCAAAGCCTAATACACCATATGGGCATTATTTGCTTCTTAAAACTAGAGGCAAACATATTAAAATATATATTAGACAAATATATTACAACCAACAGTTTCAGTGAGATGCACATATGCCTCAACACAAACCATAAGAACTATAAATTAAAAACATGAATTCTGGACCATATGACAGCCAACTAACAGTAAAACAGAAGCAGCAGCCTAAATTAAGCCAGTAAAATGTAATGCAATGATAACTTCTTAAAAATAGCTACAATTCATGTTAGGAAATTGCACAATATTGTACATGGTAAAATTGTTTGTAGATGCCTCAGTTTGGAAAGTTGAGACAGCATGTGGAGATTCGAACAACTACTTGAGTAAGGCCAACAAAACAATTTTTGTTAGAAACTGTTTGTTTAGAGTATTTTTGTTCAGTCCACACAAAATAATAACCTGACTCCTACTAAAAAAAAAATGTTCAGGCTACTTTACATTTGTTAGAAGAACTTTTAGTAAGTTGAAAAGGAAACCCCAAAGTCACAGTCAATTTAACTATATTCACAATAGCCTGGTTTCCATTACAGATTTTCTAAATGTCGATAAAAATATATTGCCAGAAACCATTAACCAAAGTTATGTGACTAAAATGTAATTTTTTACGTTACAGAAACATTCCAAAAATGTATTTTTAAATGGAAGGAGACATAGGCGTGTTATCCAAACATTAATGGCAAGGAAAGCCCCTTATACTTGGGAGCGGCCACATATGAGGCGTTTCTGGGAGGTTATAGTATGCGACGTCACAGAGGATTTTTTCGAATTGCCTGAAACACCACCTCATGCGAGCGTAAAAACTTTTTGTAAAATGAACGTGATTCCATTGGGCATATTTTCAATTCGCAATTTCAATTTGAGCAATTTGAAGGGTAATGGACACGCAGCTAATTTGGCCTTGAGTGTCTTATTGCTTACTAACCCTCATGTTTTTCCAAACTTGCATCACTTGTTTTGAACCCCAATGACTTTGTATGACCCATTGTATAGAGTAAAACACAATGAAACATTTTTATATCTTCTTTTGTGTTCCACAGAAGAAAGAACTAGTAAGTTAGGATCTGGAGCAACTTTATCAGTTCACAAGATGCATGGAAGCAGACAATAAGTACAAAAAAAGTAAACGACTAATGCGTTTCGGCTTAAGAGCCTTCTTCAGTGTATAAAACACAATGTACCCCAATGCATGAAAATCTTCATACGGAGTTACTCGTACAAAGAAAATTAACAACAACTGACAAGCTTCACTCCAGATGTCACACTAATTGGTTAAAAGGTTAATGATCATAATGAAACAATCACCCAATCAGAAAACATTGTCATCAAATTGCCATGTGAAAAAGAAAAACATAAATGTTTGGAATGACATGAAAAGTAAAGAATTTTTAGTTGAACTTCTCCCTTCTACTTGTCATACAGATACAGTCCCTGAAAAATAATAGTCCTCTATGGAAGCTGCAAAATAATGTAATGAAAAGGTCAAAGGTGTTACTACTAAATTAATAGCTCTGGTCCTTATTGACCAATCAGCAACAAGGACCAGAACTTTTAATTTTATAAAACTGTGGCGAGGCGGGGGACCGTGAGAGCGGGCCGGTGGCGAATGTTAATGAGCGTCAGCTGTGCGCCACACCGGCCTCGCCTCATGGAGGAGTGACGGGAGTATAAAAGGAGGAGCGACGACATGGCAAGACGAGAGAGGACCAGGCCTGGATTTTATTTTGTGTTTTGTTTTGTATGTAGGCGGCAGTCGGCCGTGAGGGCTGCCGCCATTATTGTGTTTTGTTTTGTTTTTGGATTAAAGTTTTTAAATGTTCGCCGGTTCCCGCCTCCTTCTTCCCCGAATGTTTCATTGTTGTTACAAAAACATAATTAGAAATATTACACCCATGCACATTCTGAGTTGACTGGAAAGAAGCATCTCATCAGGCTGCCAACAAACAGTGACTTTAGCAAACCGTATTTAGATTCGGATCTTTATTGCATTTAAAGAGCCCATATGGTGAAAATCAAGCTTTCAATGTTGTTAATATGTCTGTGGTGTTTTTAATATGCTTTTAAACAAACCATGAGAAAATTCATGTCAAACGCGGTTTGAAATCGCTGGCGTTTCTGACATCACAAACAAATCATGTCAATGTGCCGGCGGGCTTTAGCATTTCATCATTAATATGCCACGAAGCAGGAGAGTCTCAAGAGAAGCCATACTGGTATACTTTCTCCACTGGCGTTCTATGATGTTCAAAGCGTTTCTAAGGATGCTGGTTTTAGAAGGCAGACTGAGATAGCGAACGGGAACATGATTTGTGTAACATTAGCAACACATTATTAGCTGTTTGTTAACGCAGTCAAGCAAAAGACTAATCACATTAATTACCGTTTTGTGTCCGACACTGTAGAGGGCGATACCTTTGTACAGCATTTACTACAGTAACTTGAGTAAAAGTTGAGCGAGTAGATCTGAGCTGGTGCGAGTGAGTGGAGTGAATTTGCATATTCATGGTTCCACCTATACTAAATGAAGCAAGGGCTTAGAGTTATATTTAAGCTATTTTAAGTCATGAAGAAATGTTTTACATATACATTTTTTGGTGATTAAAGCGATAAAATTATTGACTACAGGGGGACAAGCGTTTTTTAAAGGGACTTTAAGTTCAAAGTTTAGAGTCTTGTTTCTTACCACAAAAAATGTTTAAAAAAATGTTTTATCTTTGGTGTAATGGTAATATGGTAATACTTTAAATATCTGAATAATTAGGGGTCTTTATTTACAGTAAGTGCTTTTTCACAACATAGATAAATATGAGATACAAAGCGGTCAGAATGCAGAGTAGATTAAGCGCATGTTTTACCATAGATAAAGCATTCATTTGAATCCTAAGCTAATATACTTGTTTTCAAGAATCTGACAAAATATTTCACCAGCTGAGGCCGTAATTGGGCTCCGGCACGGGAAAGCGGCGCTAAATGAGGGGTCAGTCAAAAGCAGGGCATGACTTTGTGGCTTTTGCGCCTCCATTTGCTTTGACAGTCTCAGCCTCAAAGAGCTTTCAAATGCAACATCATAGCAAACAAATGACTCTTTATCCTCCATCAGTTACATAAAGAAATAATTGGAATCTGAAAGTTCATTTACAAAGGACTAGCCATCGCAATCACAACTATAATGTATGGGTGTGGGGCGAGAAAAAAAGGCATAATTGGTTTGGTAAAGATCGCTTTCCATTACACCATAAAGCACTACACAATAGAAAAGGTCACCAATTAAGCAATCATGAATACCAAGTACTGTGGCTGATGAAAATAGGCCAGTGGTTTAAATAGATTTGCAAGCAATTTACCTTTTCACAATGTTGGCAATCTGATGCAATTTGCTTGCAATTTTGCCGGCTTTCAGTAGCACTCCAAGCTGACACTACACGGACCAAATGGCCGAGCGGCGCTCACAGAGAAAATGTAAAACTATCTTGGCTGCATCAAGGTATCAGGACGGCGCTTCATCAGGAAAATTACAACAATTAACATAAGTGGTTAGGAAGCAACATTTTAAATGTCAGCCACTGAGGCAGTGGCGGAGGTTTGGGCCAGGGACAGACGAGAGAGCGTCGTGTCCTCTCCGATGGACTCGCGGGAAACACATGAGGCAATCACCCATCATGCAGCAGCTCTGATGGGCCCGCAATTGCCGTGACATTCTACTCATCGCTGACTGTCATTCTCTGCCACTCACTTTTTTTTTCCTCACAGTGTCTTCCGTTCTGTCTTTCTAGTTGACGCTTTCCTGTTTTCCTTTGCTGCAGAATTACCCCACATAATTGTGAATGCACGGATGCTTCAGAAGCCTTTTCCCACATTTCTGGATATAAACTTGCCCTGCAATGCGTGGCACTTCTTCAGGAAACAAAAGTCCATAGAGATCACAGCAGTGACACTAGAGTATTGGACACTGGAGTAACATTGCACAATTAAGCATTACATTAATTATTATTTTTAAGTTTCTAAAATGTCATTTTATTCCCTACTATAAGTAATTGTATCTTTTTACAATCCCCTACTTTTGCAGTATCTAATGAATTTTGTGCATCTATTTTTTTTATGTTACAGGTGACATATTTGATATCTGAGAAGTGACAGAGGGTCTGACCCATGTGAGGAATATGAAAAGGTTTACTCATTTAGTCCGGCTTCCAGAAATTAAATATGCAATATGCATTTGTTTTGCAATCAATTCATTTGTTCATTATACACTCCAATTAACTATACAAAAAGTTTTATTTTGTAGAAAGAGAGTTTTCAGTTTGATCAATTTTATTCTGCTGTTCTGTATGAAACAACTTAATTCTGTAACGACAACCGTGCCTAGGCTCATGAAAGTCAATAAAGCACTACACGTACAGCATCCATCAAACCTTATGCATACTTGGCATCTTCAGCTCTTTTTAGGGTTTACAGCCTTTGAAAGTGCAGAGAACTCTTTCCTCTGTAAACTCTATCAACTGATTGAACTTCAAATTTGACTCCTGGTCTTCACTGAGCATATTGTTCTTTTTATGGGCTCGAACGGTGTTCAGCAACAGGGTCTTGAAGTTATGACGTAATAGAGCTCAGTGCTTCTCATTAGCAGAAACACCAGTAGCCTGTCGCATGAAGCCGGTTTCAGTTGCTACCAAGGTCATTTTCAGATTAGTTTGAACAAACTCTGGTTTTTCAGGCTCAAGAAGGTGGATTGGTTTTTAGCTGTGTTCATCGCCATGGTAACTTACGATACAAGTTACAAGTTATTTTATTTGTCATTACACATGTACAAGTACAGTATAACGAAATGAGTTTGGAGCAAGCCTCCGGGCCGCAGCCGATTAGTCAGGCGCCGCCACACGCTCTCCAGAAATACAAGAATGCAGTTTAGCAAGCATTACATAGCAAAACACAACAAAACATCAACAAAACATAAACATAAACATAAACATAAACATGCTGCTAACACTGCTAACCTGCTCCAGAGCAGATTTTATTCTGGGTTAGAGAGCGCAAACCAAAACTGGACCAATCAGCTGTGAGCAAAGTGACATGTATCTGATGCAATAAAGCCACTCCCCCTGTATCGCTCACTCCAAATTATAGCAGTTTAGAGTGAAAGAATTTTAGAGAGACAAAAGTGCCAATTTTTGCTGCTAATTATTTATTATACTTATATTATATGAATTGTAGTATAGTCAGGCTAATGAATTTCGTCATACTCAGATACTAGTCAGAATATGAGTCTGCTCCATTGGGCTGTGATTATTGGGTGTGTTTCAACCGAACCAGAAAGAAAATGCCTCTGCACTCAACTGGATAGACCTACAACCAATCAGAGCAACAGAGTAAGTGACGAGCGACGCGTAGTTGTCAGCAGAACTCAACTGTACACACACTGGAAGAAGTAGAAGAAGAAGATGAGTGTAAACCACTGATCTATATGCATCTTTTCCGGTGTTGTAAAAAGAATTTCAGGATACACGGAGTACTTGCCAACACAATCATCATTTTTGAGAGAAATAGTAAAGTTGAATGCATATACCGCATATGGCCGCAAACATACTCTTTTACTCTCAATTTTTACAAACTTATCAACTGCATTCATCTGCTATGACAGCAAAACTCTTTTGGACATTGGTTACCTCTACACTGGACTGTTTCAGGACACTTTCGCCGATCCTCTGTGGCCATCTGAGATTCTTCGGAACGGCGAGTTCAGAGAACAATGGACAGAGCCGACAGCGAAGAATCAAGAAACACCGTGGGAAACGCGCAGGGATCTGCAAAAGACTGAGGAAAAGGGCATTCAGCCCTCCCCTCCCGAGCATTCTGCTAGCAAATGTTCAATGCTTGGAAAATAAGATGGACGATCTTAGAGCCAGGATAAGTTTTCAACGGGACATGAGAGACTGTAACATCTTTTGTTTGTCCGAAACATGGCTCACGCCCGAGGTCCCGGACACAGCTATGACGCCGTCGGAGAACTTCTCTGTTTTTCGGATGGATAGAACAGCCGAGGCCGGTAAATCCAAAGGCGGTGGAGTATGCTTCATGATCAACAAGAAATGGTGCGACCCCAGGAACGTCACCATTCTCTCGCGGTCCTGCTCGCCTCATCTGGAACATTTAACAATCATTTGCCGCCCATTCTATCTGCCGAGGGAGTTTACCTCTGTCATCGCCACTGCCGTTTACATTCCACCACAGGCAGACACAGGGCTGGCTTTATCTGGCCTTCATGATGTTGCCAGTGGCGTCATAAACAAACACCCCGATGCTGCTTTCATCGTTGCGGGCGATTTTAACAAAGCAAACCTAAAGAAAGTCTTGCCAAGGTGAAAAGACTTTCACCAGCACGTCTCCTGTCCTACACGAGGAGCAAACACGCTGGATCATTGCTACTCTCTGTTTAAGAACGCCTATAAAGCGCGGTCACTTCCAGCTTTTGGCAAATCGGATCATGCCGCCATTTTCCTCACACCTGAATACAAACAAAGGCTCGTTCAGGAACCCCCGGTGAGGAGGGAAGTTAAGCGCTGGTCCCCCGATTCAGAGACCGCGCTACAGGCAGCTCTGGATGATGTGGATTGGGACATGTTCCGAGCGAGTTCAGCTGACGTCAGCGAGTTCACAGATGTGGCGCTTTGCTTCATCAACACGCTTACAGAGCAAGCCACACAAACAATAACAATAACGTCCTTCTCAAATCAGAAACCGTGGGTGGACAATTCAATCCGTGCTGCACTGCCGCTTACCACGCCGGTCTCCTAACGGGGAATATGACTGAATACAGATCGTCCTGCTATGCTCTGCGGCGTGCAGTTAAAGCCGCAAAGCTCCGTTATAAAGACCGAGTGGAGTCTCATTTCCAACTCAACGACTCGCGGCGCATGTGGCTGGGTCTGAGGTCCATCTGCTCTTTTGGATCTAAATCCTCTGTAGAGGTGAGCGCTGATCCGTTGCTTGTGAACGAGTTAAACTCTTTCTACGCTCGCTTTGACTGTAACCGCGGCAACGCGACTCCGCCAAGTGGCGCGTCAGAGGGAATTACTCAGAGCAGCAACAACCACGTGATCTCCGTCTCGGAGGATGAAGTTCGGAGGGCATTCAAGCGTGTGGACGTCAGGAAAGCTGCTGGGCCGGATGGTATTTCAGGCCGTGTTCTGCGGTCCTGTGCTGATCAGATGTAAACAACCCGGCGAGCTATCTTTAATGAGTCCCTCGCTACATCTGTGATCCCCACCTCCTTCAAAAAATCCACCATCATCCCTGTCCCTAAGAACAGTAAACCCTCTTGCCTAAATGACTATCGTCCAGTGGCTCTCACGTCTATAGTCATGAAGGTCTTTGAGAGACTCATTAAAAACACCATTTGCGCCTTCATTCCTGACACTTTGGACCCTCTTCAGTTTGCCTATCGTCCCAATAGATCGACTGAAGATGCCATCTCTCATGTCCTCCACTCCTCCCTCACTCACATCGACAGCAAAAGTGAGAACTACGTAAGGCTGCTATTTATTGACTATAGCTCAGCCTTTAACACCATAGTTCCCATCAAGCTAACCTCCAAACTCCTGGATCTCGGCCTGAATCCTTCTCTCTGCCACTGGATTGAGGACTTCCTCACTGGCAGGCCTCAGGTGGTGAGAATAGGCCAGTCCACCTCCACCTCCATCACCCTGAGTGTGGGAGCTCCACAGGGCTGTGTCCTGAGTCCCCTGCTCTACTCTCTCTACACGCATGACTGTTTGTCCACACACAGCTCCACCTCTATCAAATTTGCTGATGATACTGTTGTCCTGGGCCTCATTTCCAACAACGAGACGGAGCATCGAACATCATGGTGCCAGGACAACTGTCTCTCTCTGAATGTTGGCAAGACCAAAGAAATGATTGTGGACTTCAGGAAGAGACAGCAACGGACATACTCCCCCCTCATGATCAGCGGGTCACCAGTAGAGAGAGTGAGCAGCTTCAAGTACCTGGGTGTAAACATCTCCGAGGACCTGACCTGGACTGCTCACATTCAGACACAGCTGAAAAAAGCCAGGCAAAGACTGTACCACCTGCGCCAGCTGAGGAAATTCATGGTTTCACCAGCTATCCTGAAAACGTTCTATTTAGGGGCGATAGAAAGTGTATTAACTCAGTGCATCACAGCATGGTATGGGAACAGCACCAGTCATGACTGCAAAGCCCTGCAAAGAGTCGTGCGCTTATCCGAGCGTATCTCAGGGTCAGCTCTCCCGTCTCTGCAGGATGTCTACACCAAACGCTGCAAAGGTAGAGCTACTAAGATCATCAAGGACTCTGATCACCCTGCATACCCTCATTTCACGCTGCTGCCATCTGGTAAGCGCTTCCGAAGCCTGATAGCTGATAGCTGATAGCTTCTTCCCCCAGGCTATCAGACTCCTGAACTCAGTCACTTAACATCACGTGACCATCGATACACTGACATTGCACTGCACGTTCTGTTCTCGTTGTTACTGTGTAACAACCTGTTATAAACCTGTTTGCACATTATACTCTTATACATTTGTTAACCACATATTTATAAGTCTACAGCTTACTCACTGCACAGTTTACTTCACTATTTTATTCCACTTCTTTATTCTTATTTTTTTACTTTTTCTTCTACTTGACTTGATTATTTATAATTCTACAGACATATATATATATATATATATATATATATATATATATATATATACTTTTTTTAATCCTATTTCTATTATAATTGCCTCCTTGTGTTTTTAACTGTGAATTTGCACTGTCCATGGAGCGGACCTGTTTACATTTCACTGCCGGTTGTATATTCTGTATATAACTGTATGTGACAAAACTCTTGAATCTTGAAAAAAAAAAAATATACAAACAAGTTCTCCATTTAGGATTAGAAGGAATTCAACCCAAGAGCTTTTTGGTGACGTCGATGATTATGTTACTGTTGATCATCTGTCCATCATCGTATATAAAGCCCGCCCTGACAATTTGATTGGTCCGAACAGCTCTGGTTCGAGCATAGTTGCTCCACAACGGATCAAGTCCAGACTGAACTTCCCGACCTCAAATGTTGTGGGCAGGGCTAAGTTCGGCTGTCATCCAGACTAATAATTAATATAATGTATTAATATAATTATTGTGTTAATTTACAATTAATATTAAACTTTGCTTATATATATATATATGCATATGCAAGCTTTAATATATAAGCTTTTAAACAGATTAAATTTACGTGTATTCTTTTTAGCTCTTTGTGAAATTATATAAAATTATGAGGCCTATTTGTTTGATTCACTTGTCATATTTTCTTTCAGCTGCCTTCTCAAACTGTCGCTGCAGCAGCAGTGTTTATTCCTGCCCTGTAAATGCATTCAATTTCATGATATTTTTTCATAATGATCTCTTGAATTTCACAGCTCTCTCATGAGAATTTAATCAAATCGGCACTTTCAGGTGCACGCGTGTCAGAATTAAAGCACAAACTCTGGATTAAACCTGAGTTGACAGAGAACATTTATACAGAGCATTGTGATCCCGTTGAACCTGATCTAAACCAGGTTGGTTCTAACCTACTCTGAAGTTTGTTCAACTTGCTGCATGCAACAGTCCTCAGGGGTGCGTTCCACTAAAGCAGTGGTTCTGAACCCTGGTCTAACACTCACGTATGTCTGACACACCCATTTCAGGTCAAAATCGCCCCCTAAACCCTCAATCACTATTCCCTGCTTTAGTCCACTTATACAGTTCACATAAAGAAGTGAATGAAAACGAGTGAGCGAATCCAGACAGCCTTTGAGTGCACATCGGCTGTACACTCGTTATTTTTGCGGTGCAATGTTGGATAGAATGAGTGCACTCGATAACGTCCACTATGGTTTCGGACACCATAAGCCAGGACCAGGGTTGAGAAACCTTTCACTGCCGTAAAGCATTGTTAGCCAACTATGGTCGCAAGTTTCATCGTTACCAGCATAGTCATTTCCCAAAACAGTTCCAAACATTTGCAAAGTTTTGCGGTTGGAACTACAGCTCTCAACCTTTGGTTAGAAGCATAGTTTCTTGTTAGTATGACAATTGGACAAAAGTAGAGCGAAATAAGCAAGACAGATGCAGTACATTCTATATCTTTAATTCCAAATATATACAAATTCTATTCAACGTCTTTTAGCTTGTCAAGAGAATTAGGGCCGGTTCACACGGAGCATGTTTTTGCTGTTAAAAATGAAAGATGCAGGGCAATGAAAAAAAAAAAAAAAATGTGCAAGGTCTAGAGATGCGTTTTTTTAAAAGTTGAACTTATTTTCAGTTGAACGCTGTGTTATTAGAATGCCGTTTCATGCACGAGACGCTTCAAATTATGCGAGATGTAAGCGCAACGGTTAAATACGTCCGTCTAGTGCGTTTCTACATTGATAAATAATGGAAAAGTAGCACAGTGGAATGTAAAAATGTGTTCTGTGTGAACGGTCGCTAAACTGCTGTTTTTGAAGAGGGCGCATGCTCTAATATGCCGCGTGAAACCTGGAGAGACGTAAGAGGGAACTGAAACATTTGAAAATAAAGAAAAACAACAAAAATAGTGAAGTTGTCTTTAGATGCTATGTTTGTTATTTACAGCAATAATCTGACATCATCATAGACTATTAGGAAACTTATTACTCCTCCCCCTGTGTGACGTCATTAACAATAACACCACATGTGCAACATGGGCTGTGTCCAAAATCACCCCTATACCCTAAAATAAGACACTATTTCAGACATTTGTAGTGGTTCCGAAACCATAGTAGATGTTATCGAGTGCACTCATTCAATGCCGCAATAACAAGTGTACAACGATGTACACTCAATGCCTAGAGAATACCCATAATGCACTGTGAGTGTTGTGCACTTAATGAATTTCCATGTCTGACCAGAAGATGGATCCATCCATTTTCCAAACCATTGGTCCAATGTGGCTACAGTCAGCATAATATCATGCAGGTAAAAAAATTCCATTTTAATTAATTATTAAATCATTTAATTAAGGTTTATACATGCTAGTTTCCATGAGTTCAAGATATATCTTTTAATCATACCTCTGGAGCTGCCAGTTTGCAAACTTTCATATACTTATTAAACAGCAAGCACAAACTATGCAAAAGCAGCAGCAGCAGCCCTTCCAGTGTCTGAATTTGCTAACTCATCTTCATTCACTCCATTTGTTTCAACTAGGGATGCACTGATAGGATTTTTTTGGGCCGATACCGATTTTAACAAACAATTATTGGCAGATTCCGATATTTGTCACTTAATTTTGTCATTAAAATAGATAGTGGTTTTAAATCAGAAAAATAAAATAAAAACACATTAACTTATAGCCTACTAGCTAGCTTATGCTACATTATCAAATCATTTCTAATGAACATAGACTGGATCCATTTAACATTCAGCAGGCCAACATAAATACAACAGAACAAGATACATATGAAATAAACAGTGCTTTTTAAGTAGGTTTAACAGTTTTTTAACAGTAACAGCCATTCATTCACACAGAGACACACAGAAACATGCAGGATTCGCATTTAAACAGTCTTTTTGCAGCTTAATATTTCACAAGACACTAGTATATATCGGTATTTGATTTAAGTGTACTGACCTACATTTTATTCATTCAACAAAACTTTGACAAATTCTGTGACATTCCACGTTATGCAGTAAATCTGCGGTTTCCGCATTGCGGAAATTAATCCTTATGAATGTTATTTAGCCAAGAATAGTGAGCATTTTTGTTGTTGTTTGATTAACATTAAAATGCAGACAGCAGCGCAGCAGGGATATTACATTATAATCTTGGATTATGCAACAGACAATATACGGCTCAGTGCCTTCACAAAGTTCATTAATAAACCATCGGTTTGTTATATCAGCCTTTTTCATGCTATAGCCGATATGCCGATGGTTGTTAATTGATAAAAAATCTGCCGATACATCGGTGCATCTCTAGTTCATCTCAAGTTTTTGAGTTGAAACGACAATTATACTTTTTATACAATAATTAAAATTAAATAAATTTAAATGTATTTAAAAAAAAATTTTTTTTTACAGTATGAACTATATTAGTGGACTAATAGGGAATGGTGAATGAGGGGCAATTTCCTTAGGTTTTAAAAGTCAAACCAACAAATATGACAGACTGGATTAATGCTTTTTTTTTTTTTTTTTTTGTTTAAATAGACTTATGGATTTTTGAGAATAAGCACATGTACATTAATTTGCATTTGAAATCTCTTTTAGGTACATTTTCTTAGATGTAATCAACATAGGCTGTTAAAATGACACATTTTTAGTCATGGAAACCTAATGATTTAACTTCAATGAACACACTTACGGAAGTTGAATTGATAAAAACAAACAAAAAAAAAAACACCTAATTTGTTACCGTCAATGCACCATAATCTCAAGAGCAATTAAGGAGACATTGTACAAACTGTAAAGTATATTATTTCAGATGCCAGAGGTGGCATCATCTCACTTTTTAATGGGTTTAGGTAACATCTTTAACATATCTCCACGGACTGATTATGGTCTGTCAATCAGTGCGCAGAGGTGCCACGGAAACCTGTCCATCACGCCAGCAGCATAGCCAAAGTTTAAAACCTGTTAAAAATGATTAGGGTGAAGATGTACACAATATTGTGACATAAATTTAGTATTTACGCTCATGTGCATATCCTCATCCATGTGTGTGTCAGGTCTGTGTGACCGAACCTTGAAGCTTCAAATGCGTTCTTATTGACATTCTCCACAGTGCCAGCACAGAGCATAAATGCCTAAGATGGCCCTAATAGCTTTGCTGTAATTATGTTTCAGCGGTTAGAGATTCAAACCTAACGTGAGCCAAGTAGGAGGTCTTGACTCGTATCATGGTGAGTTTAAAAGCAAGCGTGGGCAGTGCTACAATTACAGAACAACAGTTCTCTTCATCAACTTTTCTTTTTTCCAATCTAACAGCTCGTCGAGGATTATCAGTGTGTGTAGCTTGCAGGGGCTACTAGCTAGTGGTCCACTTGCCCCCCAGTAGAGAAATCTGCCTACGGAGTGTCCTTAAATAAAACATATGGATTTACAGTAATAATCATGAGTCACCAATAGAAGGAGGCATGTTTGTGTGTTTAAAGTAATGAATTATGGCAGAAACTACAGACCTGCTATACTGGGGTGTAAAAGAGTAAAACAAATTAAGACATTTTTCTTACATTTCGAGTGCATGTCAGCATACACATCCTAATCATTATTTTAAAAAAAAGTTTTAAAATATTTTTCCCCAGGCACATACAATTACATTTTTGGAAAGTCACATGACCTATGCCTCCTCGTATTATCATATTTTTTAAGAGACTTGTTGACCCTGACACACAGTCCTGGGAGTTTGCAGGGGTCATCTCTATGATATAATTTCCTGTTTTACTGTCTGTCAGTTTTTTTTCTTAAGGTAATGTTAACCATGTGAATTTTGTTGGTTTGCCACATGACTTTGCCTACAAACTATTAAGGTGTCGTGAACTGGCTTTTTTTATACTATTGTCTGAGGTCAACTGATGACGTTTGCGTAGTTTTTGCATTCAAAAACATCATAATGAATAAGTAATAGGCTATTTTCTGCCCTGGTTTTGAGGCTCTCTCCTGAACGCTCGGTTTTGATGGGCATGCTGCACTGAAGACTTGGAAGTAAACGCCCACGGCTAGGATTGGATAAGATTTGCATATTTAATGAGCTTCTGCTCCCCTGTCAGTTCACGTGAAGGAGGGATTGTTTTGAAAGGGGCAACCGGAACGATTCTCTCACAGGGCTCGCAAAATGTCTTTATCAAACAAACACAATGATTTATCTTTCATCCACCTGCGATTGATTGGAATGTTTTTTTTTATTACTTGGCCCGCCCGATCGGTGGATACAAGCGTGAATTGCACACACATACACGCGCGCCCTTCAAATATCAAGTCGAGAGTGAACAACGCACATCAAGAAATTAATGTTATTTCACCATTTAAGAGTCACCGGCCTGCCGACAGGCTTACGTTTTGGTAGCCCGTCTGGAAAACACATAGCCCCAGGACGTTGGGCTTTGTGAGCCCTGGCCCATACATATCCAAGTCTGATCCCAAATCGCAATGAACCAACAAATAAAGGATTCTCCAGTCTGTGACAGTGTGCTAAGGTATGTTCAGTTAGACACGTACACATAATCAATACGATCTGTAACAATGCAATACTATCACGTATAAAAAAATAAATAAAAAAAAAACACCTTTTACTCACATAAGTGTGTTGCACCATTGTGTTTTAATCTCAATGTCTGCAAATCCAGTCTCGACCTGTTTTATTTACAAACGATTCCGCGGTGAAATGAAGCGAACAATCGTCTACTCATTCCTAATATTAGAATCCGAAGGAAGTTTATGCAGTGACTGTGTTCTTCCGCAACCAGTCACAGCACAATATCTTGCTATCTTCGGCATGTTTATTGCTTGGTAGCGCGATCCGTTTAGCTCCACGAGTCGGTGGGTGGGGCTACAGAAGCAGGCGTACATATTTACCTGTTGAGGTGTCGTTTCCCCGTTCTATTACGTCATTGATCAATATATATTTGAGAGATCTCGTTTTCTGGGCTTGGTGTCAGTAAAAGCTTTTCTTTGACTAACAAGGAAGTTTTCAGCTCCGAAACTTACAGGATATTCTTATATCACAAAGTTTTATATCTCAAAGGCTAAAAGGAAAGTTGATTTCTAAATTAATCACCCCTTTAAAAATATTACTAAGTAGTGAAGCAGTTTTGTTAAACTATACAAATATTCTATTTTTAATACCTAAAAAAAAAAAAAATGGCAATCGCATTTTTATTGTATTTTTTAAATTAATGTATTCAAATTTGCAACATTTTTATTAAAAAAAGGGTGATGTATTTATACTTTTACAATTCAGCTCTTAAATACTGAAAGATACAACTCAACTCAGGAAACAAATGCAAGAGTTGTGATGGGCCAACATGGTACCCACAGTTCCCATGTTTCAGGGTTAGTATGTGCCTGTGTGCATGTGTACAGATGGACATAGCTTGTTCCCCTCCATTCTGTTCTTTTGTGTCAGCGTTCTCCATAATTACATCTGATGAGTGGTGGTAGCAGGGGGAGGGAGGACCCGGGCAATCGGGCAGGTGACGGGATGGGGGAGAGGAACCTGTGGCAGCCCCCTGCGCCATCCGGTACACCGTATCCCCGTCTGACAGCTAATTAGGACAGACACGGATTTCTCCCCAATGTAACAGATGTTGCCTAATCAGTCCAGCTTCGGAGCTCCCCGCGCCAGCTACATTTCATGCACAATTTAACTATCTAAAAGGAACGAGCGACTTAATGCATTGTAAGGCCAGCACAGCTGTTTTGCTTAGCAGAGACATAGAGAGAGAGAGAAAGACAGTGAGAGAGGGGGAGAAAAAGAGAGAAAGTCATTGTCTAAAGCAAAGTGTGCTTTATTTAATTCAAACAGGGTGTTTATAATGTCATAATGCTATAGTGCGGTAATAACAGCACTGCAGGTGCCAAAGATTTCAGCTCCGTTGCTCACTCTTACCGAACACAGAATAATAGAGCTGTTGAACACAGTTCTGTTTGTTTTTGAAAAAAAAAAAAAAAAAAAAAAAAATCTGTTGCCTTTTGGACAAACTACTGGATTTACGGCAGATAACTCCTTATAGCCTGAAAATTACATGCAACAAACGTACTAGGAGCACATTTTTCCCTAATCAATGTCTTATGCATAAAGAAAAGTTAAAATTGATGCGTTTAAAATCATCTACACTCACATGAGATAAAGACTACAGTCACATCAGTGGCCTACAAAGCTATTTCATTTTACATAAAACGGGTCACCTAATGAAGGTAGCCATTTTGAGATCACATGAACAGCTGAGAATTAACGTTGCCTCCATGAAATTTCATAATTCCCACTGCAGAAGTCGTGATTACGAGCTTGTTGCATTCAGGTGTTTTGTTGTCGGAATGAATAGGAATCATGGAGGACACCAGGTTTATGCTTGCCTATTTATTGGGATAATCTTATTAAAACCAACATTATAGGCTATTTTAGATCATTCGATGTGTATAAAACATACAATATGCTTCAAATGATTACTTTATGTAAATATGCACTACATTAAATGACAAGACAAGACGATCTAGCGGTTTCGGGGAAAAAAACTAATAAATCATACCGGTCACAGGATTTCCGAACTTCCCAGTGGTAAACACAACATCAGAGGGTGTTCATGTGCAATTTTTTCCTAGGAAACTCGTATTTACGGTAATTCCGAGAGCACGTGAGGGCAGCATAAGTCCCTTTAAGACAAGTCATTTCACTTGGCGGTAGGGCTGAATGATTTTGGAAAATAATCTATGATTGATGAATGATTTTTTCTCCAATATTGCAATTGCGATTTAATATGCCATTATTTTTGAAGCTCTTTATCTTCTGTATTATTCAACAAAGATGAGCAATACATCATTGTATAGTAATGGTGGGAATCTTTAGGCACCTCACGATCCGATTCCAAAACAACTTGAACTTTTTTTCTTATTAATTAATAATTGAATTAACCTTTTTGTTATAAGTAATAATTACACAAATGTAATTAAAACAACTGCATGTTAAGAATTTTAAATATATAAACTAATATAGCTTAAAAACATAAAAGCTAGTAAATAATAAAGAGGAACAAAAAACGTATTACAAGCAACGAACAAAGAGTGCTTTCAGTATGTAAGCGTATCTGAACTGTGAGTGATTTTTCTCATCTTTACTGTTGCTTGATTATTAATAATAACACCATAGACAGCAGGAGGTCTGCACTCACACTGATGCACAGATCTCTTATAAAATATAAGATGTGGTTTGTCCTGTCTGTTTAATCCCTTAAGACATAACTGACTGTGTTTATATTAATTTGGTGTCAAAAGTATTTTGAGACGCGCACAGCTGCATGCGTGAGCACTCTTTATAAAGCGTGGCGCGTACATTTGAAACTGAAAACCTTCTGTCAGTGAGTTTATAGAAGCACACTGGGTTCCAAACTACATAAATGAAGACTTCGAAGAGCGTTTGTAAGGAAAATACCAGGGGGAGGTGGGAACACACTGTAAGCAAAACATCAAGCAAAGTTTCTCTCAGTGCATATCTGGTACAATGAAGCCCACGAATGTCATTGTAATTCGCTTTAATATTTCATAATGTTCGGAAAGGTTGTTTTATGGTTTGAGTGAGTGAGTGAGTGAGTGAGTGAGTGAGTGAGTGAGTGAGTGAGTGAGTGAGTGAGTGAGTGAGTGAGTGAGTGAGTGAGTGAGTGAGTGAGTGAGTGAGTGAGTGAGTGAGTGAGTGAGTGAGTGAGTGCAAGCAGAATACGGGTGTTTCTAAAAGACACACAGCGCCATTGCGCACCTGCAGTTAAAATCTAAGCTCAGAATTGATCCAGAATCTTTGGAGAGAGGATTTTTTCTCCCTCCTCTATTGTATAGTATGACCATATTAGATCGATTAAACACAAACTGTTCTTTCCTGTAGGCCAGGCCGGTAGGCATAACGTGCCAAGTTGATAATTCTTCTGCAGACTGCTTTATGCTCGCGTAACGTAACCAGTCACCAGACTGTAATCACAGCCTTTGCAGTTACAAAATAGTGTTTTATCATATCGCGATATTATCGCAAATGCAATGAATCGTTCAGCCCTACTTGGCGGCCATCTTTGAAACGTCTCTAGGGCAGCTATTTCAGTCATGCAAGTACAGCTCCTATCTCTTTGAATGGGGAAACATAAAATTCTCCAAAACTGTTCAACAAGCTTATGATTAAATTTCATATTTGAAATCAACAATGAAATCTGACAACAACTGTCTCATAAACTGAGTCTAAACACTCGAATCATGAACAAAACAAAAAAATTAATTTTTCATGCTGGATCAGCCAATGCGCATACGCAGTCCTAAGCGCGCATCCCAGAACACTGACCGTTTCTTTAGGTTCCGGAGCTTCTAACGGTAGCTGCAGTGAAGCGATGACTTTACCAATCGGTGATTGGCTCTTATTTAGAAGGCGGGACTTATTCTGCCATATTGCACTTTCTCCCATTCACAGGAATATAAAGTCTTCCGTTTTACTGGCTTTATAACCTTCTGTAATTGGACAATTTCATTCATGGAATAAATTAAGTCTCTCTGGGAATATATTTTAATAACAGCATCTGCAACTGAAAGCATTAGCTTTTGAGAAGTACATCCACACCACTAGGTGTCAGTATAACAGCCAAGATGATTATCATATCAGCTAGTGCTACAAATATAAAAATACTGAGCGCACCTTTGAGCAGAAGACATGCAAGGCACATCGTATATAACAAATGTGTCTCTCTGACCACCCTCTACTTCCTTGACTGCCACATCAGAACCGCTGGCGTTTTCTTGCTTGTTTATCTGATGCGCCTGACAGCTAATCTCTCTCCAAGTTCCAACAATTGCACTTGTAGAGTGTAAAAAAGGCAGGGGGGAAACTCTGACTGATGAAATCAGTTAGTAGTTATCGTGCTAACCATTGCCTGTCGGATTCCTCTGCTTCAATTTAAAAGGGCATCAATTTCTGAAGAGGAAGCCAAGGGCAAGAAAAGAAAAGGCAGCCAGATAAACAATGACAATGGCCTTGTATTTTTCTTTGTCTTTTTACTTTTTGATGGAATGTTTAGAGCAAGTGAGAGCCGGGGGAAACCTCTTAACCTCGTTGAAACACAAATGATAGAAAAGGGAGCACTTATTTCAGATGAAGTGCTTATTCTGGATGCTTTTATTCTGTGTATTGAATCCTGCACTGAAAGAAAATTCACTCATAAAAAAAAATAAAGTATCAGTGTGTATTTGCAGCAGGGCTATTAATCAAATAAAAATAATATTAATAACATCAGTATTTGCTGGAATGTAAATGAAATAAAAAGTCAGTCATTAAACAGAAAAAAATACAAATATTAATATTTACTATTAATAACAGTTAAACCTAAAATGTACCATTTCGCTGCTTCAAGGGTTGAATTTCACAGGTGATAGAGAAATTCCTATAATATGGAATTTACATACAGGCATAATTAACAATAAATTAATATTGTTTTACTATTTCTAGTATAATTTCAAGTATAATGTACTCAATTAACATCTTAAATGGGCTAAATTTGTAGCACTTTATTTGAGACCTGAAGATAAACAGTTAATCTGGATTCATCTTTTACTTCTGCTGTTAAAATAATCAAAAATACTTATTAATATTGTTTAATATTAATAAATATTATTTATTCTTGTGCACAAAATGTATCAATTTCAGGGCCTTTTCTAGCAGTATCATTTATGTTTAACTGAATTTCCCCTCTTTAACTTGCATGGAAACCTTTCACGTGCCAGGTGAATACATTTCCAATACAAATGTTCTTTCTAGGTCATTTCTAATTTTTCATTCTCTAAGCCTGTAAGCTTAAAAAAAAAAAAAAAAAACAAACAACAACCCAATACCTTGAAATGTACTAAACACTTTCGTGTCTAACGTTACAAGGCAGATTTGCAAATCACTTCCAGAGAAGAACTGAATACCCCTTCACTTTCTTCTCTGATTCGAGTTATGGAAAGACACTGGAAATCCCCACAACACGAATACAGATCCCACTTAGCAAGAGGAAGAGCGGTAATTACATGCTATGCTGCAGTCTGACAAGATGAGGTGTTTATACCTGAAAAAACATGCTGCCAATTATGCTTGCTACCAGGACTAGCCACGTAAACCAGCATGACCTTAACCTCTCTCAGTGTCCCGCTGAGACATATACGTGATAATGCATGCAATATACAGAGCATCAAACCCATCATGCATACCACAACAGGAAAAAGCATCGTTTTGTTTTGTTTTTTGCTTTTTGCTTTTCCCGTGTAGGAATTACGTACAGTATCACGGGAAATGCAATCCAGGTAGAGTGCATTTCATAACCTATAGATTTAGACCTGCTCCACCATTATCTCGAGCTACTTATACTCTCCAGGCTGTTTTTTCTTTCTCTTTCCATATTATTGATGACAGCAGCGAGCACACGGTTAGGCAGAGCTTTTGACGCTTGACCCTGCTCAGTAGTTGCTCTCTATTCATAGCCACTGATAGCTTTTTGTTTGTTATAACCACCCAATTTATGCCTCTCCGGATAACCGAGAGCATTGATTGACTGACAGAGGGTTCAACGCAGATTGCTGGAGGTGAGGAGTGCCTGTAATGGTTCTGCTCCTCCATGCATTAAAAACTGCAACACATCATCCAAATCACTTCGAATCTCAAATCGCACATTATTAAGTGCTCTGTCTATACTATGAGGAATCGATGGTATAATAATTGCATTTGTTTTCGCCCCAAAATGAAAAAGGTTCATTACGCCTCGGCTCTCGGTGCGATGTTGTGGGCAGATTATAGTACACCATTCATTTTTTTAGTTGTGTTTCTTTCTCTCTTCTAAATGTTCACTAATCGTTAAGTTTTGTAGCACTGCATGCAGCTGTCAGATAAACTGAACACATCCTCCTACACTCTAATTGACCCAATCTCAGTTTCTCGTGACAAACAACATGACCCCATGGCCTCTGAAATTACTACTTTGACTGAAACATAAAAAAAGAACTAATTGCTACTTTAATCCACTTATGCCATGCTCATGCGCTCATGAAGTTTGACTTTAATTTCATTGACACAAAAAGTTGCCAGGATTAGTTTGGCAACAACGGTTCAAGATCTAAACGGGTGTAAAAGCGAGCGTTCAGAGTAATTAACTCATTTTTGATGGCCAATATTTTTGCTCTGGATTGCAAATCAATGTAATCTATACTGCTGAATGGCATTAGGTTAAAGGGTCAATGATGTCCACAGTAAAGAAAAGGTAAAATCTTTCCAAAAAAAATGGGTTTTCACATGGGTTTGAAAAACTTTTATAGCAATTTAATGCCTCTAAAAATGTCATGTTGTGTAACCAAGTAAAAAAAAGTAATAATATATTTTTCCTTAAACAAAAAAGTTTTTTAAATGCGTTATATATATATATATATATCTCATCACTAATAATTAATTAAATACTAACAATAATCTTTTTAGGGGTAACCATGCCTTGTTATAAAAAGGTCAAATTATGCAATTTTTAAGAGACTTGTTGACCTTGACACACAGTTATAAGGGTCTTCAGGGACCATCTCTATGATATAATTTCCAGTTTTAAATTTTATTTGTCGCACCACATGATTACAGTGATTTGGCTAGTTTTTCAAATGTTTATTACATTAACAAAACTTAATTTCACTGAAAAAAGAAAAAGAAAAAAAAAAGCATGACATCACTGACCCTAAAATCAAACATCAATGCCCAGTTATAATCGGAACATATTCAAACAAAAATCTTTTAAATATGCACTTTTGCCTTCATATTCATTTTTGCCCATAACGCACTTGTTAGTGCATGTGTGTGTGTGTGTGTGTGTGTTTGTCTTACTGGGACCACCCCTCCACTCCCTCTGGCTGTGTGTCACACTTAACAAGATTA
The DNA here is from genome assembly GCA_018749465.1 of Paracanthobrama guichenoti. NCBI lineage: Eukaryota > Metazoa > Chordata > Actinopteri > Cypriniformes > Gobionidae > Paracanthobrama > Paracanthobrama guichenoti. Next base: position 300,667 of record JAGHMJ010002913.1, read on the forward strand.
TCCCTGTGGGCTCCCGACACCCCTAACACCCCTGACCGCTCCCGCTGAGCCAATCACCCATGGTCCCATTCACACAAGCAGCCCTCTCTACGCCTCACACGGGGGCCATTCAGATCACAGACCGTATGCATCTTGGTTACCGTCGAAGTCAATATGGAGCTCCTGTCTAACCTCTTAGCCAGAGTGCTTTAACCAAAGTCACCTCTTTAAAGAGAGAGGATGATGGGTAATAGATTCTCTAGAGACCTGTGAGGGGCTGCAAACGGTCAGCAGGGCAGTGCTCTAACCATTAACCCTTGAGCGAAGCTCACACCTCCACACAATCACAGCTTGTTACAAGCTATTTCAGGTCAAAAAACTCATCAGTTCTTCTTCTGACATCCGAGATTCCACCCGAGACTCAAAGCGGCGAGCTTGTTCGGTTACATGCGTAAAGACAGATCCTCCAGCCCCGCGTTATTCCTCCTCTGCGCTGATGTGAAGAGTCGAGCGTAAAATGGAAGCGATTTATTAACGAACCATTAGGGGCTGCTTTATAAATGCCCCTTCCCAGCATGCTCGGCGGGTGGTGTGGCCAGGCGGATTAGGCCATGCCGGTTTCGGTGACATGAGAAAGGAAGTTCCCCGCCGTGCGTGTGAAGAGCGGCAAGGGAAACACAAAGCAGGGGCCGCCCTTTCCCCCTGCTCGCTACAAGGCCCTGGGTTCCAGGGGCCTCACAATGGGTTGAAGGGACATGAATGAGCTGGCCAGGCCGGTGGCAGTGGAGGTGGCTGGGTGACAGGGTGTGAAAGGGGCCAAGGAAGAAGAATAGCACAATGGGCCAGATAATGAGGTAGATTCCACGGGTCAGCAAAGCATTGCATTCACCTTCAGAGGTTCACACACACACACACATACCTGTGGGACTCTTGTCGCCCGTTCTCCATTCACAAAAATCATCCATGAGGTGTGTGAGAAAGTTCCCCCCCAAAACAGATACGAGTTGGCCATGTATTGTGGCACCTCCTTGGCTTGTTTTCCAGTCCTGAATAAAGGTTCTTTATTGGCATCGATGGGTCCATGAAGAAATTTTCAATTGCACAAAAGGTTCTTCATAGTGGAAAAAGGTTCTTTAGATAATTAAAATGTTATGAACACTACAGGTTATTTTAAGAACTATTCACTAAAAGGCTCCTTAGGGAACCCAAAAATGGTTCTCCTATGACATCACTGTGAAAACCCCCTTTTGGAACCTTTATTTGCAAGAGTGACGATGCACATTTATTTGAGAAAACTCGCTGCATCGTAACCAAACGCAATAAAAACAAGTAGTGACTTGCATGACAAGCCGACACAACATGTACCTGCAATGTGCGAAAGGAAAAACAAAATATTGGACTGCGTTTCTGCACTGACAGATTGTCATCATGCGGTTTAGGACAAAGTGTGGCAGATCCAGTTTAACCGACAAATCAGGCTGCAGTCTAAGCATAAGGGGAAGGATTAGCCAAACTGAATGGCTGAAAGAAACTCAAGGCTATCAAATAGCACATGTTCGTGCAGCGCTGTGCAAAATAGCCACATTATGGGCTTTAGACAGGGGAATTGGCGCTTATAATGCTTTTAGTATGGAGCTTTTGTCATTCAGTTCAGTTCAGGTGATTCCAAACAAGCTCTGAGCAGCCACATAGGAGCCGGGTGTTAAAATGGTTGTCATCCAACCGCCCTCATCGGCCTACTTCAGATAACCGATTCACAGTAAATGCAACCCATCAAAATTAGATTCGGTCACTAGGAAGCGCCTGCCATCGGTATCATCATAATCCTCCTCGGAAACATGAGGGACGTAGCGGAGATGCCCAGACATTGTGCTCTCTGGCTGGAGGGGCCGTGAGATAATATGGACAGACAAGATACGCCTCTTCACTCTAGACGGGGCCTTTACAGCGCTCTTAATCTAATTAAGTAAATAACTTTATAAGTGATCACCTCTGTGACAAAACACTACTGAGAAAGCTAATTTGCTTCTTCCCCAGTGCAACAGATAATGCTGTTTTATTACACAAAGGTCACAAGGGAAATTAACTTCTACCCAACAAGCAGATAAAAAGAGAATGCACAGGCACCCGGAATAACAAGTGCATACTGATTACATTCAACCCGGTGAGTCCCAGATGGGTTACAACAAGTGACCTTTCTCTAAGCTCCAACGAAAATGGGATATGCAAACTCACCAACAGCGCATGCGAGCCGGTGTTTATGGGTGAAGTAATAGGGAAAGGCAAGAAGTACAAGGTAGATTGTAGGGATTGTTCATTTGACGGTGGAATAAATTCAAAGAAAAACGATTTTGTTTTTCCACAGAAAACACCTGAATGAATTGCATGGCTGCAGTGAATGCGCAACACGTTTCCCGCTCTTTTTTTGTTCTGTTTCTGTTCGAGTTTGTCTGATGTTTAGACTGAGATAAATCCATGGTGGTAAAGTTCTTGTCTTTGCTCACCTTGAAATGGAAGACATTTAAACATGAGTTAGAAACTATGAAACTATGTTTTCTTACTCGATTTGAGAGATTTGAGAATGTTTTCTCACCATCATTAGATAAAAAAAAATGCCCCCAGTTTGATTGAAACTGCTGATATATGTGTTTGAAATGTAGGTAAATCTATATAAATGAAATATCCTGCTTATCATGGATCATACAAGTCTGCATTTATTTGATCAAAAATTATTTGAAGTAAAACAGTAGGCTATTTTGAAATATTACAATTTCAAATAATTTTATATTTGAAAATGTAATGTATTCCTGTGGTGACTGTCAGTCTTCAGTGTCACACGATCTTTCAGAAATCATTCTCATATGTTGATTTAATGCTCACTTTTTTAACATTATCAAGGAAATAAACAGTTGTGCTACTTCATATTTACATGGAAACTGTGATATAGAAAGTTCAAAAGAGCCATTTTTATTTGAAATAGACATTTTTGTAACAATGTAACAGTTTTTTCTGTCGATCTTACTAACCCCAAACTTTTGAATGGTTGTCTATGTTCTGATAGTAATTTTAAATGTTATATATTCATGCTATTTATACATTCCTGTGCATTTTAGTCTGTATTCAACATTTCACACTGTCAGGATCAAAGGGCAGACTTTTTTTTTTTCATATAAATCTGATGTTAAAAATCTAAATGGAGCTTTTGGGGCTCCGAATGTGAAACTTTGCAGTGTCGTGACAAAATCTCCCTGAACTATTGCATGTTTCAATCAATGCAGGCTGGAGTAAATAAAAAAGCAGGGGGGAAGATTCACCGTCATTGATCGCGGCTCAACACAGACCCTGCTGACAATCTAGGGTTTGCGCCAGTAATGTCCGCAGTCATCGACAAAATCAATGAAACTCATCCTTTCAATAGCATCCAATTATTAGCACAAAGTAAAGGCAGCCATCCCTGATAAATCACAAATACTTCATTGAGAAGACACTGACAAGATAAATGTTAATTGAAATGCAAATAATGTTCAGCCTACAAACAAGCTGCACTGTGAACGGTGAAAGTCATAAGAAATTTTCATGAAGATCAGGTGAAGTTTCATTAACTATCTATAATTAAATTATTCTAAATTAAAATTCTTGTATCTTTCAAGACTAAACGTATCCTTCTCTAACTATTGTATGTGCGCCAGCTATTACCGAGCTGTGATTCTGGCAGGTGTGCAGCGAAATTCCACCCTTCACCACAAGTGATCTTGATAACACAGTACATCTCCCATTCTAATCATCATTAATATCTCATCACGGTTTGTGTTAATTAAAAAAGCTACAAGGCTGATGAGTGTTAAATGTAATGTGGCTGGATCTTATATTCATTGGCTCTGCTCATCCCATCTTTAAGTAATTTTATAAATGTGCCAAACGTAATCAGATAAAGCAGGATAACTTTGTCTGGCAACTTTTTTTTTTAACAGAACCATTAAGCAACCCTGAAGAACATACGAAAAAAAAAGTTCAGATATGACAAAATCATCTTGCCTGGGCAAAATTTTTGATCTGCACTGCAGTCCTAGATCTTTCTCAAACTTAAAATATAAAAGTCAGAGTTTAATTATTATTACCTACCAGAAAGCACAATTATTTAATTTCAGACTATTACATTGGCATCATTAAAACACAAATGATTCAATGAAAAACATTCAGCATGCGCAGAAGGAATATTTCATTTTGTCCACTTATATTGAGTAAATGTTGATATTGAATATTTGAAGAAATCAATAAATTACCTCGCAAGTCATAATTTTTTACATATTGAATATTGCTCAATAATTAGCTATTAAAAGGCACAATATGTAAGATTTATCAATTAAAATATCCAAAAACCACTAGAACAATGTTATATATTTTCTTGACTTGTGCACTTACACTATCCCAAATGTTTCCAAGAATGTTTAAATCCAGAGAAATACGCAATTTTAACCAGGACACGCACCGTGTCCGTGCATCACCTATCAAAAACATCATACCCGCATTACCCTCGATTTACGGTTTTATTTTGTAGAAACCATGAAAACCCCAAAGACCCTTTAATATATTATGTGCTTTATTAGACAGGTGAGCAACTGTTGGATACATTCATCGACAGAAAACGAATCATTGTTATATAGCTCAACACAGTTAGTCTTACTGTTTAAATCTTGTTGTTTTCTTGATGTACCGTGAGTACCATGTTGTACCATGCCTAATATCGATCTAGCTTACTGCTGTGTGCAACAAGTGTCTCATAGTAGCCGTCGAGCTAACGCACAGAGTAGCATTATAATATAACACACTCAAATGCATCTAATATGATAAAACAGCGCTGCGTTACCCCACATATGCATGACCGGAAAAAGCGGAAGCGGTCGTCTGTAGCATAATAAAAGCTCTGCGAAATCCAGGCGTCATCAAGCTACACCTCTGTTTTGAATAAGTGACCTCTAGTGACGAAAAATTACATATTGTGGCTTTAAACAGAGCATAAAGACACACAATTATGTCCATTTATCAACTAAAATTTGCTTAATTATTCTTTCCTTTTCTATTGGTACCATGTCTTATTATTAACGTTAAATTTCCACCTTTGCAAAGGTTCTTACATGAGTTGGTGAATTAAATTAATATACAGTCATAACAGTAGAAAAATCACTGACAAGAAATAATCCTGCAAATTCCCCTGGAACTCAATGCTTTTTCTCAAAAGCCCTATATTAGACTCAGTGAGACTCCATATCAACAGCATGAAAACATTTCTCTGCATCTTCGCTAATGTTAAATATAGAGGCACTGTTTGTCTAACATTTTTGGCTAATGAGCCATGAAACACATTTGCTACTGTTGACCTAGTAATTTTAAGTAATATGGCTATTAAAAGCCATTATGTGTCAGTCAGCTGGAACAGAGTGGGGTTGAACTGTTCTCAGAGGGGTTTGAAGTGCACTGGTAAATCAGATCGACTGAAGCAGCCTTGCTGTTAGCACTGTGTGATAACCTGACTGAAGGTGTGGAAGTTTGTATCCACATGCCACACATTAGGGGAGAAAGTTACCCCCTAAGATCACTATACCTAATAGTTTTCTGTAAAGACAGCAAGACAAATAACAATCCATTCATTTTCAGTGGAAATACTGTGAGTGTAAAATATTGTACGCATTTACCATATTCTTCTCCCGATTCTCCTTCATAAATGCAAAGTCCCTCGAGAACCATCAGACGTTCCGAGAACTAATTCCCTTCCATATGCATGAACCTCGACCACACACACACACACATCCATACACGCACTAATATCCTCCCAGACCTCATTAATACAGTGTTGTGGATGACTGCTCTACAGGGCCTGACTTAGAATCACAGTGGAAGGCAAGAAAATCAGATTAAACAATTAGTGTCAATTAGCCCCGGCCAAATCATTCCACAAACAATTGGTCTCTAGTGCCCTGCTTAATTACGAGCGACTCTCAGCGCCTTATCAAGAGCCTCGTCTGGCCCGTGATTCATGTCCGACTCTCCACTGTCCCGCAGGCACCATCAATTATCTTCCTGTAAACAAATCCTTGATAATAAATGACATGCCTTGCCGAGCTCTATTAGCATAGCCTTATTTATGCCTGCTCGCTAGTCCCACTGCAAAACTGCAAGTGATCATGAGGCCCTCCTGATTAGGGAAGGCCGGACACTGGGGGAAACTGTGAAACGATGAGGATGTTAATAGAAACACCAGACGTCCCGGGCAGAAATGATGTAGTGCATGTAGGGTTTTTTTTCTGTTCAGCTATCAAAGTGATAAACTTGTTCGCAATATTAAAGATTTAAAAATGATTTCCATTTCAAGTTTAAGTCCATTTTTTTATGCCCTTACCTCGCTAACTTGTTCACTTGGATGTACGTCATTGATTACGTTGCATGAGTGCCCACTACTGGCAGAACCCCTGCAATGTGTTTAAATGAAATGCCCTGAGCCCTAGATCACTTGGAGTCTGCTATGGAGCGGATTTATTATTACTTACAGTTTTTCGTCCTTATGAATGTGTTTTACGCACCATTCTATAGTCCTGTATGTATGCTTGGGCTGCTGGAGAAAACAAAAATGATAATAATAAAAAAAAAAAAAAAGTTTAAGGACTCGTCATTAACGCTTGGCCGGGACAAGTGGATTTTTTGAAGGGGCAAGTGAAAGAATTTTACTTGCCCGAAGGACAAGCGGATTAAAACGGCAATAACAAAAAAATAACTAGCGAATCACCAAAATGCAAGAATGATTCTGCATTCGTTTAGTGTAAGTGGCGATCGATAGTGGATAATAGTATAATATACAATGATCTGACCGTAACAAGGTTGCGCTGTTGACGCTCGTGCAGCCTCTCGAGGAGAAATCGAAAACAAATGAGCGCCGCTCACACAGAGAAACTGCGGTAAACATTCAAAATGTGACGTTTTTATGTTTATAACATATGATACATTAAACATCACACAACCAAGTGTGCCTTTTTTTCTGAATACCATCTTGACTGCAAATTTAAATATGTCAAAGCTGACTGAACACAGCTGAGAATATTGCTTCAGAATAAATAATATTTACAACACACACAAAAATTTAATGTAATAAAATTTAAAGAAAAAAAAAAAAAAAAAAAAAAATCTAACTTTTTTCCGGACAAGCACATTTTTTACTCGGACAAGAGAATGACCGATTTACTTGCTCGAAGGACAAGCACATGAACATGCTTAATGTCAAGCCCTGGTTTAAGGTAGCTACAAGTATTATGCAGTTAAATGTCAAATTAACGCCAACATAATACGCTAGAGTTGTGTGGGGTGGGGGGTAAATTAAGCGCGATCTGCTGTGGCAGTAGTGTTGCATTGTGGTCTATAGATCTGTGAAGAGCACATATTCAGTAGACTTGCTCCCTTGGTCAAAATCGAGGGGTCAAGATCTGTCCAATCAAACTTCCCTCGCCTACTTGACTAAGCTGAATGCACTTCAAAATGGCGGCTGAGATTCCCCCGAGGGGAAGTGTTTAGGGAAGTTTGCAAGTGCATGGCTGCATCCGAAATCACATACTTCCCTACTATATAGTAGGGGAAAAAACAGAGTGACAAAAGAAGTATGTCCAAATCAAGCGTGCCGTGCACGTCCTGAAAAGTGAAGCCAAAGCGTCTCGATCGCCCCCAGGTGGTTAGTCCCAGTATAGCTCATAAACCCCACCCCCTCCATGTATTCTGATGAGATGCAAGACAAACTCAGCGTTTCCCCTAGGATTTTTTTTCGGGGGGGGTGTTGCGGAGTGGGCGTGTTAGATGCGGCACACTGTAGACGGTTGTTTGTTTAGGCGCACTTCTAGAGTGAGAAATCGCAAGAGTGCACATACATTTGTTAAATAAATATAAACAACATTTATTTACACCTTATACAACTATTTACAAGACAACAGAGGAGACTTTGCTTGAGTTGTTTTAAGGGGGAAAAAAAAAAACTATTTTGTCTGTTTACGATTGACCTCTGTTCTACATGGAGCTCACGCGTTTTTTATTTTACTTGTTTAAAGCAAAATAACGCGTCCGTTGTTTCCTTTTATGTAAGGACTTTTTCTACTGGCCCATTCAGGCTCATATATATTCTAAATATTGTTAAAGACAATCAGTAATAAAATAAGAACATATAATCAAATTACGAGCACAGCACAGAGCAGAACAAACATACAAATGAAATATGTAGGTCTAAACTAGAGTGTCAAGCACAAAAATAGCAAATGTAAAGTATCACTGCATAGTCTGCATAAAATTATACATCACTGCATATAAATATAGATGAACCCTTATTAAAAGTTATTCAGTCAAGGAGTCATGAGTGATTTATTTCTGTCTATTATGTTGAAGATATATTCCGGCTTTCCGTGTTATACGTGAGGGGGCGCTCTTACGCATCTCCTGATCAAAACAAGCGAAGAAGAAGCGGCAGAAATGACCGATCTCATGTGTATACAGATGCACATGAAAAATATTGCGATCATCAACATTAAACTAAATATAAATCAAACTTGCCTAATGTTACTGAGTGAAATGTTGACCCAGGACGAGACTTGATTAGGATGTTGACTTGATATTCTCAATCTGTGTTTTGATCTGAATCACATCTGGACGTATAAGTATTTTACAAAAATGCGAATCGCCCCCTCAAAACAATGGTAGGGGAAACACTGCAAACTAAACAATCAAATTACACTTCAACTTATATTTTTTTCAAAGATGGTCATTTTAGGTAGTTTTTAATCACGCTGGTTTAAGTGTTTGCTTTTTAAAATAAGTGGGTTTTAATTAGTTATTTGATACTATAAAAACAGGGGGTGAAGTAGTCACTGAGCCACCAACTAACTCTTGGGATTTTCGGAAGGAGATTGGAGCTTTATCTTTAATTTCTACATTTCCCTTACTGTTTATTTCACACTGACATAATGAGTTGTTCTGCAGTAAACTGCGCTGCGGGAGTGTGTGTGGGGTTTTGATGTCGAGGCTCTGCCTCCTGCTCACCACTGCACAGCCTCGGGTCCCGCGGTTACTACTGCGCAGACGCAGGTCCAAAATCAGGATGTCAGCGCCATATTCGGACATTGGCTCATCCATCTTTTTTTACAGTCTATGGTCCAAATTCACAGTAGACTAATCATAAAAGAGGATGACCTACTTCTTCTGGCGATATTCTTAAGTGTGCATATGATGGACACTTTACTGTCCCATGAGGCCACGGCCCACGGGAGAGGATTTGTGAATGGCAGTGAAGCAACATAACTGACACTGGTAGGTCACATGATAATGACAACATGGCGATTGCACGTCCAGATTACATTCATAACACACACATTCATACTAGAACATACATTTTTAGCGGTCGTAAAGAAATAACGTATTCAAAATAAGTACCTATTCAAGACTATGCGATTTCAGACGCAACCTGTCTAAAGTGGAGTTAAACGTAGCCTATTTAGGCCTACAGGTGTCCTATATGGGACCTTTTGTGACAAAAAATGATGATTTTAATTAAAATAATCCATTTAATTTTTATATGAATTCACTTTTTTTTTTCTTGTATACATTTTAGATAATGTATTATTTGATGTTATCGTTTTAGCTTTGTCCCAGATCCTTATTCATAAAATTTGAAAAAAAAAAAAAAAAAAAACTGTTGGCTGTTATTAAGCTAGTACAAAATACATCAAACATTTGAATTTGTCAGCTAACGTTAACCGTTATCTAGCTAATTAACGTTACCCATTGTCAAAACAAAGAAAACTCGAACTGCGGAGTTTCAACAAGTGAAAGTGACTAAACCTGTGCCAAAACCAAATTCAAACCACATAGTTAGACATGATTCTTACTTGCTCTGATGACTTTTTTTTTTCTTTCATTTTGTTGTTGGAAATTACTGTCAGTGAGGCTTGTTAAGGCATGTCCGACCCGCTCTAATCACAGGTAACGTTAACCATGAGGCCGGATGGATTCATCCGCGCAGCAGTGCCGAAGCACAACTGAGCTACTACGCAATTAGGTCAAGGTTCCATTTAAAAAACGATAGGCCTATTTTTTTTATTTTGTAAAAAATCCATAGGCTGATTCGCTTTTACACAATTTAGGACATTATCACAACACACGTACTCAACGTAGTGTACTAGATTACCAAAGAGATAATTTTAGGCATAATTTGACATATTGTGAAAATGATGACTTTCAGAAAAATGAAAAATAACAGAATTCTCCTGCAATGTATTCTATAGCCTACACTGTTGGATGCTGTTAGACATTACATGAGTTAGAATCTGAAATGTGTTTTATTAGAGTTTATTTTTGAAAAGTTCACTGGGCCTAGTGCCCACAGAAACAACCATATGTGAAGGTTACCCTTCCATATCACTTCTTACCCATCATGCACTTACTCACTTGGCTTTTACAAACACCAAATGAGGGGAGGAGCATAGAAATGACCGTTATTTCATTTCAGCTTGGTACAGTGCTGCATATCATTCCTCACAAAATAAGATCCACCAACACCCAAACCGACACTGATTCTTTGATATGCAGTGTAACCATGACAAAAAGCACACACAATCTCACACCCCCACGCACACATAAATACACGTGTTGCAGGGGGACAGCAGGCGTGATGACATGTTAAATTACCCTAGTGATGTATGGTTTAATGAACCCCCTTGTGTTGATCATGCTTCACATTAATCAGCCGGCTCCAGCAGATTCCCTTATTTTCTCAATGCTCCCCTGATAAACTGCAATTTCATTTAACCTTGGACAGCAACTTTAATAGCTTCCACAGGACAACTGTCAATACTTGCCTGGGTATACAGTGATTAAATTGCATGGCGAGAAGACTGTCCTGACTTCCTTTATCAAGCCCCCTCCCTCATCTCTCCATTCCTCAGTTCTCTCATTTTTACTTCTTCCTCAACAAGATTTTTTCTTAAGGATTATGCACATGGGTTTTTTGAATGCAACATTGGACAATTTAATAATAATAATAATAATAATAATAATAATAATAATATATAGCATGACCATTCTCTGAGTTTTAGCATGCTAATAATATGGCTATGTTTATGTTATTTAGTCTTTGCAGATTAGATCTGCTATGCATGCTGTTGCTTCTGCAGAGCAAGTATGTACTTGCTATTGCCGTTAGATACACAGGCACACTGCTGTGAACATATAAGATATGCTGCTGCTGCATGAATAGACATATAAATCCTGTGGCAGATAGGCAGGTGGAGCTGGGGGAGATGGAGGGTTCCTGGGAACTTTGATTGTGTTAAGACAAACCTCCAGCATCTTCTGCATATTTGAACCATTTCCACACTGTAAACCCGAATAAAATTGGCAAAACTCAGACAATCAGAAATTTTAAGTTTAAGTAAGCAGAACTTGCAGATTTTTATTTTTGTAATCATTTATTTTAATTGCTCTGAACTTGAAATATAATTCATACATATAACTTAAAAATATCAAGTAAATTTTTAGTAGTGGAAACTTGACTAGCTTTAACTAGCTAATTCAAAAAATGCCACCTTGCTAATTGGTAACACAATGCTTTGATAGCAATAGCATAGCACTTGCTGAATGAGGACAATATAATACATTTAACATATATCTGTTCTCAAGCTCATGCTCCACTCGACACCATGATGGTAACCCTACCAAAAAAACAAGTCAAGTCACCTTTATTTATATAGCGCTTTTTACATTGCCGATTGTTTCAAAGCAGCTTCACAGTGTTAACAGGAAAATAATGCAACAGAATTTGATTCAGCTGTACAGCCGCTCTGGAGAAAACGGTGACGTCATCGTCCAGCTCAGTTCCATTATCATATAGTAAACTAAATATTCTAAACTAGCATAACAAACCATTAAACACTAATAAATCTCCCACTTAACGTTAATCTTGCACACAAAAAAATTAATCTAACACTTAATTTTGGCATTTGCTGTCCCTTTTGAGTGTCATGGCAAAGCATGCTGAGAAATAGAAATCCCAGCCCAGTTTTGGTTAAATTTAAGTTTGTCTAAATTAAAAGAAAAAAGTTCATAAAACTCAAAACAATGAAACAAATTCAGATTACTTAAAACGTGTCAGTTTTGAGAACTCAAAAGAAAAAAGAAAGTTCTAAATACTCAAATACACTCACCTAAAGGATTATTAGGAACACCATACTAATACTGTGTTTGACCCCCTTTCGCCTTCAGAACTGCCTTAATTCTACGTGGCATTGATTCAACAAGGTGCTGAAAGCATTCTTTAGAAATGTTGGCCCATATGGATAGGATAGCATCTTGCAGTTGATGGAGATTTGTGGGATGCACATCCAGGGCACGAAGCTCCTGTTCCACCACATCCCAAAGATGCTCTATTGGGTTGAGATCTGGTGACTGTGGGGGCCATTTTAGTACAGGGAACTCATTGTCATGTTCAAGAAACCAATTTGAAATTATTCGAGCTTTGTGACATGGTGCATTATCCTGCTGGAAGTAGCCATCAGAGAATGGGTACATGGTGGTCATAAAGGGATGGACATGGTCAGAAACAATGCTCAGGTAGGCCGTGGCATTTAAACAATGCCCAATTGGCACTAAGGGGCCTAAAGTGTGCCAAGAAAACATCCCCCACACCATTACACCACCACCACCAGCCTGCACAGTGGTAACAAGGCATAATGGATCCAAGTTCTCATTCTGTTTACGCCAAATTCTGACTACCATCTGAATGTCTCAACAGAAATCGAGACTCATCAGACCAGGCAACATTTTTCCAGTCTTCAACTGTCCAATTTTGGTGAGCTTGTGCAAATTGTAGCCTCTTTTTCCTATTTGTAGTGGAGATGAGTGGTACCCGGTGGGGTCTTCTGCTGTTGTAGCCCATCCGCCTCAAGGTTGTGCGTGTTGTGGCTTCACAAATGCTTTGCTGCATACCTCGGTGGTAACGAGTGGTTATTTCAGTCAAAGTTGCGCTTCTATCAGCTTGAATCAGTCGGCCCATTCTCATCTGACCTCTAGCATCAACAAGGCATTTTCGCCCACAGGACTGCCGCATACTGGATGTTTTTCCCTTTTCACACCATTCTTTGTAAACCCTAGAAATGGTTGTGCGTGAAAATCCCAGTAACTGAGCAGATTGTGAAATACTCAGACCAGCCCGCCTGGCACCAACAACCATGCCACACTCAAAATTGCTTAAATCACCTTTCTTTCCCATTCTGACATTCAGTTTGGAGTTCAGGAGATTGTCTTGACCAGGACCACACCCCTAAATGCATTGAAGCAACTGCCATGTGATTGGTTGATTAGATAATTGCATTAATGAGAAATTGAACAGGTGTTCCTAATAATCCTTTAGGTGAGTGTGTATATGTATATGATATATATAACATTTTGGACATCTTCATCCTGTTCAAAAGTTTTCACCCCTTAGCATAAATGCTAAGAGCACATGGCACTAATGAAATCATGATTTAAAGACTTCTGTGTGATCAGTGATGAATTCTGTTTTCCTTTTGATATTGTGGAAACAATTTTGAGGTTTTACAAAATAACTCTTGGTGTAAGAACGTTTTAGATTAAAATATTTTCTCGTTTTTAGATTAAAATAGAGAGAGCACACATACCTTTCAACACTTCAGATCTTATCAGCGAGGGGAAGTGACATCATTTCCTGTATTGGACATAGTTGTGGGAGATAATTCCACCATTTTAAAGCCAAAGTATGGTACAGTAACAGAATTGACGTAAGATCTACAGACACATTTTATAAAAGATTAAAGTTATTTTTAAACAAATTAATGTTGTAAAGGACAAATCACTATCTAGGGCTTTTATAAATAAAATAAATTAAATGTTACCAAAAGAAAAGTAAAATATTTTGATTACACAATGATACATTATGGAAAAAATACACTGACTTATTCAGACAACAAGAAATCATGATTTTCAGCTATATAAGATATACACTTTTACAGAAAATATTATATTGTTATGACCTGTAACATCTTGTGATCCATGACAATGAGTAACACATAATTAAAAATAATTAAAAATATAACATTTGAAAAAGCAGAAAAAATAATGACATTGGACACCAAATGTACCTGCAATTATAGTATTTTATATATATATATATATATATATATATATATATATATATATATATATATATATATATATATATATATATATATATATATATATATATATATATATATATATATATATGTATATAAATAATTTGAGACAAAATGTGTTTGACAGAGATTAGGTAGATCATTA